>JAKUCV010002089.1:114389-244806 GCA_028386065.3 Turnera subulata | reverse complement strand
GTCCAGACACCAAGCAGTAGTTGATTGTCGGGCCAGGGAAGTGTCCTTATCTTCTTTGTTGGGGCGTAGATTGGTGTTTGTTGGAGAACGAAGAGTTCTATCGGCGTGCTGTATCTCGGCCATCCAGGCTTTCAGGATGATCCGAGAGGGTTGTGATGCCTTTCTAGCTCATGTGGTGGATTCTTCGGTACCAGTACCTGGAGTGGAGGATATCCCTATTGTTCGGGAGTTTACCGATGTTTTTCCTGATGATTTTCCTGGGTTGCCTCCGGAGCGGGAGGTGGAGTATACAGTTGACTTGGTACCGGGAGTTGCACCTATTTCTATACCGCCCTACAGAATGGCTCCGGCAGAACTGCAAGAGTTGAAGAAACAACTGGAAGAGTTGTTAGATAAGGGTTTTATTAGACCGAGCATCTCACCCTGGGGTGACCCGGTCTTGTTTGTGAAGAAGAAGGATGGCAGTATGCGGATGTGTGTGGACTATAGGCAGTTGAACAAGGTGACTGGGAAGAACAAGTATCCATTTTGCCTAGGATTGATGACTTGTTCGATCAGTTGCAGGGTGCATCTGTGTTCTCGAAGATTGACTTGCGATCTGGTTACCATCAGGTTCGGATTGCAGAGCAAGACATACCGAAGACTGCATTCCGCACTCGGTATGGTCATTATGAGTTTGTGGTTGTTCCTTTTGGTCTGACGAATGCACCGGCAGTGTTCATGTGTTTGATGCAGCAGGTCTTCCATGTGAAGGCCCTCTCCCCGAGGCGCCTTTTATCTGCAGCTGAGTTGGTGAAGGTGCTCTCCTTGAGGGGGATAAAAAGCATCACGTACCGAGTTCGAATCCCTAGAGCTGCAGCATGGTAAAGGATTTAATCGGGCGGAGGGAGTGATGTAACAATACCTGGATTTGGTGGGTTCCTCGGGGAGAGGGCCTTCACAGATTTTTTTTTTTGAATCGACTTTGTCGTTTTTCTTTTATTCTTTTTTTTTTTGTGCTTGACATTCCATAACATACTTGAAACAATTGAAAGTGCAAACATCTTCAATGCATAGGTCTTCTTGGATGTGAAAAGATACGGTACAATTGCACTTATCATAGAAAATATCTTGATAAAAAACATAGAACAAAAATCTCTTAAGGAACTTTGAAAAATAGGGTATGGATAATGAAAGAAAAAAATGGTAGCTATAACGCTTCAAAGGATTAAAGGTGGGTAAATGTGGGTTATGAAAGAAAATTAGCTACCATGATTTAGGCTCAAAAGGGTTAAACAAGGGATAATGATAAGGGTAGGCATTTTATTGGCTTGTTAGTTTAAACAAAGAATGCCTAAATCATCTCTTTCATTGAGCATCTATGAGAAAAATTCGCTTTGAAAAATTCTGAAAACTTGTTCTAGGACATATATGTGACGTCAAAATTAGAAAAATAATGCATAGGATGTCGAAAAAAATGCTAAGCAAAGAATGCTAGAACTTGCATGAATTCATCACAACTAAGCATGAACACAAGATCAATAAAGAATCAAACTTCTTGCATCTAAAAGAAAAATATTTCAAAAACTCAAAGTAACTCTCTTGGTTATCCATCAACAAAAACATCTTGATCATAGAATGGTGGGTTTGAAAACAATTTGGAAAGCAAAGAAAAATCTTTTTGGTTTTTCTTTTCGAAAAATTTTTATATAGAAAATCATTTTGAGAAAGTAAAGTTGAAAACGGTTTTGAAAATAATTTTTGAAAAAGTAATGGCTTTTTACTAAGTAATCTAGAATCAAAAATATGCATACTCAATATATTAAAGTCAAAAACATGTTCTTTATTGACACAAAAACAAACAACAAAAACAAACAAATTGCAAAGAAATTTGTTCCCCCTCTTCAAACTTAAATTGGACAATGTCCTCATTGTCAAGAAAGAAAAGAAACAAAGGGTAAAAAGATAGGCACATAGGAGAGGCACTCTCCTCAAATTTAGATTGAAGCATGTATAGCACATAACAAAAGATAATCTAAGGAAGAGAGAAAGTAAGAATCAACCATAAGAGAGATAGAGAAATCGAAATTGCATTGCCACTGGGTGTTCATGACACCAAAATTAAACACATTTGACATGAAATTTAAATTGCCACGAGGATGACTAGCATTTACTGCATCCTATAAAAGTAAAGACATAAAGCAATAAAAACACAACACATAGAATGATGATGCATGAAACTACTCGGCAAGTTTGTTCTCTATGTCCTCTAGCTTTTTCCTAAGTTGCACAATGGTCTTCTCTTGTTCATCCAATTTACTGCACATGACTCTCCCTAACTTATCAACAATGTCAACCAACTTATCCATTTGAGAGAGTAATTCGCCGGTGGTCTTGTTGAGATTGGCGATGCCATCGACTTGAGCTTCCCATCCCATGAGAAAGTCGAAGATGTTGGAGGAATCAGACTCCACAGATGATGTAGACGATGGTGGCTTACAGTGGATCGGTTGTCTGCTAACACAAAAGCATTCCTCATCAACCTCTTCTTCATCACTAAAAGGATATGGATCAATGGGTTCATGGAGTTCTAGAGCCATTGCTGCGGCTACATGCTTATGCACAGTCTTAAGTGCGGGGTTAGAAGGGGTTAAAGTGTAGGGATCTAGGTTAATTCCTAAGAATTTTGCGCTATGAGTGATCAGCCCTCCACATGCTATCTCGCCTTCTCCTTTGCAAATATGAGCAAAATTTTGCAGCAACCAAAGTCCTCCATTGAGTTTGTACCCGTGTACCATCCAAAAAAGTACAAAAAGCTCATCAGATTGCACCATGTGTACATCTTTGGTTCTTCCAAAGAAAGAGTGTGCCAAAACTCTGTGTAAATACTTCAGTGCTTTGTCCTTAATGCATAAATCGTTAGCCAAGCCTTTGAAGTGCGCATATGAAGTACTGCAAAGTGTATTCCACATGATGCTTGCGTTAAAGCCACAGCTAGGAACTCGCCATCCTTCAGCATCAAAACCAAAAATCTTGTTGAAATCAATTAAGCTCATCTCATAGTCTTTCCTTGCAAGCCGAAACTTGACATAGCCGGGATCATGAATGTCCTTGAGATCCATGTCATACCCAAAAGTAGCAAGAAACTCATAAGTAAGCTCCTCGTATGACGGCTCCTTAATCTTTCAAAAATCGACTAGTCCTATGTTGGCAAGGTACTTGCCAATCGACTCCTCAAGATTGTAAGATTCAACCACCTCAAAATCAATGTACCTCGTAGGAATTAGAGGTCTCCTAATCATCTTGTCAAACCTAGCGTGATTCGCTTCAGAAATCCATCCCGGATTGTACTCGGTAAACTTAGGCATAGGCATAAAGCGCGGGGTATGGTCAGTGATGGTGAAGTTGGGTCAGCAATGGTTGTTTGTGGGAAAAGTCATCCTGAACTAGGGCTAAAGAGAGTAGGAGACGAAAAGAAAAACCTAAAGGGTGCTAGGGAAGTGAAATCGGCACTAGGGTGTATGGATGTCTAGAGCTTGAATGTTTTGGTGTGGAAAAATATGGGGGGTATGGGTGTGTATTTATAGGCTCTCGAGGCGGTGGAAAATACGGGTGTTGGTGCCGACTTCTAGTCCTATGGGTGCTAGGAATCCTCCTCAAACTAGTATTCAAAGTGGGTGTGTACTAAGAATCCTATTTCTCCAAGGATTAGAAAATCCCTAAAAATAAAATAAAAACTAAATCTTAATCCTAAAAACTAAAGGAATACTAACCTATATATTTTTGGTGGGCATAGGACTAACTAAAAAAAATTGCAAAGGGGTGCTGGTCTAAAAATCCAAGTCGGTGCATGTCCTCCTTATTCTCGGGTCGGTGCGCGTAATTGGTGCTACTGGGCGCGCTTTGGCGTGCTGTTGGCGCGCCTGACGTGCCAATTGGTGCGCCTGGGCCTCCTCGGGAGCGCTGGTTGCGCCTATAGGTGCGTCCTCGGGTTGGTTGGTGCGCACTGACCTGCGCGTTAGCGAGCCTTGGTGCATGCTGATGCGCGGGTTGGTGTGCCTTTCCTAGCCCGTGGGCGCGCTAATTGTCCTCCTTGTGCGCCACGATGCACTAATCGGTATGTTCTAAACCCAATTTTTTCATTTTCGATTTTTTTTGTGTTTTTCTGAATTGTTTTTCCGATATTTTGTGATTTTCTATTTTCTATTTTTATCTTTTTAATAAATTATGAAAAGGTGAAAAATCCTAGGGTGCTAGAAAAATAAAAAAAATCCTAAAAACTAGTCCTAAAAATTGTCTCCTCTAATTTAGCCTAGTTTGTTATGGGCTTGCCATCGGAACCTAAGGGTAAGTGCTAAATGTATATGGATGCATCAAAACAAATAAAATCCAACAAAGCACTCAAGCAATTCTTCACACAAATTACTAAGAAAAGTAAAAGTTTGAGTTTAAGAAATGCTTCTCTGTTTAATTTGATGAGGAATTCGTCTTGACCCTTCCAATGTGGTTGATCTCTCCTCGAAAATTCCTTCTCCTTGCAATCTGCATAGACTCAAAAACAAAAACAAAAATTAATAAAAATAAAAGACTCAAAACACTAAACTACCTTAAATTGTGGGTTGCCTCCCACACAGCGCTTCTTTACTGTCGTCTTAGCTGGACTGGATGGATGGGCGGTTATGGTGGATCATGAAGCTTTTCGGTGAATCGCCTCCCATGAAAATCGCCTTGATTGTAGACTTGATCAAAATTGCTCTCATCCTTCGGAATGTATCCCATGCGATATAGAAAATCAACGAACTCGGCAAACCAGGGAGGTTTCTTTGTGGAAATCGCATTGACCATGGCGAGGTAATCATCCGGCAGTGCGTCATTAATCGGCTTCTCCTTTTCTTGCTTCTCGTCTTTCTCCAATTGCAGTCGTGATAAATGATCAGCAACTAAATTCTCCATTCCTTTCTTGTCCTTGATCTCTAGGTCGAATTCTTGCAACATAAGAATCCATCGAAGAAGTCGTGGTTTTGTGTCTTTCTTCTTGAGCAAATACTTCAATTCAGCGTGGTCCGTGTGAACAATCACCTTGGAACCCAAATGGTAACTCCTGAACTTATCAATTGCGAATACAACAGCTAATAACTCCTTCTCCATAGTTGCATAGTTAACTTGAGCATCATCTAGAGTCTTGCTTGTATAATAAATGGCGTGCAACTTTCCATCTCGGCGTTGTCCTAAGACTGCGCCTACAGCATAGTCGCTTGCATCACACATAATCTCGAACGGAAGTGAATAATCAGTGGGTTGAATGATGGGTGCCGAAATCAGCTCCTTCTTGAGCTTGTCGAATGCTTCCATACAGTGTTCATCAAAGACAAAAGGCACATCTTTATTCAGGAGATTAGTAAGAGGTTTGGCTACCTTTGAGAAGTCCTTAATGAATCTTCCGTAAAATCCGGCATGTCCAAGAAAACTGTAAATCGCCCTGACTGAATTTGGTGGAGGTGAGTCTCTATCACATCTATCTTGGCTTTGTCCACTTCAATCCCACGTTCGGAAGCTAAATGTCCAAGAACAATTCCTTCTTGTACCATAAAATGGCATTTTTCCCAATTAAGCACCAAATTAGTCTCCTCACATCTTGTAAGTACCTTCGATAGGTTAGATAAACAATCCTCAAATGTCTTCCTATAGACGGAAAAGTCATCCATGAAAACCTCCATAATCTTCTCTATGTAGTCAGAGAAAATCGCCATCATGCATCTCTGAAAAGTGGTTGGTGCGTTGCACAGCCCAAATGGCATCCGTCGATAAGCAAAATTTCTATATGGACAAGTGAACGTCGTCTTCTCTTAATCATTCAGGTGTATAGGTATTTGAAAGAATCTCGAATATCCGTCCAAATAGCAATAATAAGAATGCTTAGCTAATCGTTAAAGCATTTGATCGATAAACGGCAATGGAAAGTGATCCTTACGCGTAGCACTGTTCAGCTTCCTATAATCAATACACATTCTCCATCCTGTAACAGTCCTCGTAGGAATCAACTCGTCATCCTTGTTCTTGACCACTGTCATTCCACCTTTCTTTGGTACCACGTGAACTGGGGCTACCCATTCATTGTCAGAAATCGGATAAATAACCCCTGCATCAAGAAGCTTAAGAATCTCCTTTTTTCACAACTTCCTTTATATTCTCATTAAGCCTTCTTTGACTTTCAATACTCGGTTTGTTACCTTCCTCAAGCAAAATCCGATGCATGCAGAATGTAGGACTAATCCCCTTCAAGTCCTCAACAGAATATCCAATAGCTTTTTTATTCTTTCTAAGCATAATAAGTAGCATCTCCTCCTCTACTTTGCTCAACTCGGCATTGATAATAACAGGATACGTAGAGTCGGGACCTAAGAATGCATACCGTAGCTTAGATGGTAATGGTTTCAGCTCTACCTTTGGCGCGCGCTGAACATCATCTTTCTTCTCTTCTCCAATCATCTCATGGATCTTATGTTTGGTCGCTTCCAATGGTGGCGTTGATGCACATGAAATATGGATAGTTTTAGGCATGATTTTAGATATACTTCCTCGATTTATCATGACTATATGCCTTACTTTGCATTATTTCATCATATTCCCTTAAATCCTATCCCTTACTGTATGATTAGTGATTCCAGGTGCATTTTGAAGAATTTTGGAGATTTTATTGGAGAATTCGATGAAACAGCCTCTGGCACAGCATGAGCTATTTGACAGCCTGTTGTTCATTGTAAAATCAGTGAAAAGCCAAGAATCCCCTTCCAATCACAACTTATCCACTGGATTTCAACACCTTTGCCTTGATCCACAAAGCCATCGTGCCACCACATCAATCTCAAGAAGAACTAAATTCAACTACTGAGAGAAACGAAAAGAGATAGCACACAGCCTCAGGCACAGGCCCAGCATAGGCTGAGCCTGTGAAATCTGCAGATGACCAGAAACACGAGGAAAAGAATATTTAACTCAGCCATTTGCAGAGACTCACCACTTGCAAAACCTTCAACTCTGCAATTATGACCTGTGCATTTCAGAAGACTTTAAGCATGGGAAAGAGTGGATAATGATTACACCCAGAGAATTTAACAATTAAAGAACTGTTATACTCCCTATAAGTCTTCTAAAATCTGCAGATTTGCAGATTTCACCCATTCGGCGCACCTCCCATGGTGCCTTATCTCGAGGAGCAAGATGGGCAACTGAAACTCAACTTGCCCAACTGCCATGCCTTCCAGCACGTGGGAGAAGAAAGAAGAGAAGAATCTGCGCCTATAAAAGTGAAGAAGAATGGAAGAACAAGCATCGAAAACCCATCGATCAAACACCCATATAACTTGCAGAAGTTATGGAACAAAGGGTTCACGGGGAAACATGATTCTGCACCCTTTTCTGGGCAGAAATCATGTTATCCCTAACCTCCAGATTTTTCCAAACATCATGCTATCCTTTACCCCCTTTGTTTCTGTAATTCTGAGCATGAATTAAACAACCCCTCTTAGGTTGAAGGGGTGAAGCATGTCTCTCTTCTTAGTGCAATAAATTGCTCTTCCTATGTTCTTAACCATTTTTTCTTGTTTTGGTTGTTGTACACTTGATACATGTTTGAGTTCTGGCCAAACCCTTGCATGATGATAGGTAGCTAGGTGAAGGACCGAAAGGAGAAGCCATAGCCACTGGAGCAACAACAACCATCCCTTAGTTTCTAGCTTTTGACAGAAGTTAGGAATTAATTGAGGAATTAGCCCCAACACCCAATCTTAATCCCCTTGGTTTGACCGATGCAGAAGCATTAGGATGAGTGAGAATCTTGGGAGGAACCTGTGAGTGAAAACAAATGGGTTCAGTATAGGTTGAGAGTGCCTGCAAGAACTGATCTGTGTAATTGTCTTTGTGTTCTCGACAGGCCAGCCACAGGCTCAACACTGACTCAGCCTGTTGCGGCACAGTCAAGAAGAATGACACCACTTTTAATCTGATTTTTGATTAATTATTAAGTAGCCTATTTTTAATCTAGTAGCAGCTTGGTGAAGGACCGAAAGGAGAAGCCAAGTGTGCTAGACCAACAATAGTCAGCCTTCACTCCCTAGCCGTTTGAAAGAAGATAGGGAGAGACTGTGGGAAAACATGCCTCAACACCAAACTTCACCTCTAAGTGGACATCTACTCTAGTGACAGGGGGTAGATGGAAGCTTAGGGAACTATCAACAAGATCGAAAGTCGTTGGTAGTACTTTAGGTTGGGAGCCCCTTCAAGATATCTTATTAAACACAGGGCGTCAAACAGGCTCAGCCTGTTGTGAGGCTGTTGAGCAATTTAAAGCATGAAATAGGACATATGAACCCCGGATGCCTAAGACTTCACCAAATCTGATCTTTTCTTACTTCAACACTACTGTTGCTTTATTTAATTGCTCTGTTTATATTTCAACTAGCATTTGCTCAACCCCACTTCTATTTGTTTATCTTAGCCTAATGTGTCTAATTGAAAGTAATAGGCTCAACCCAGTCCCTGTGGATACGACCTTGATAGTACTACAACAACCCTGTGCACTTGCAGGAGCCTTATCAGGCTTGGATTGCAAAATTTCTGCACTTTGGGCAATCTCCAAACTGTCATCTTCAGTAGTGCCACTCGTCACCAAACAATTCAATAGTGGATCGTCACTACTTGCTACTTTGCTCACTTCCTTCATGGCATCATCAATAAAATCAACTCAGAAACAACTGTCTTCTTCAAGTGGTCCTTCGGTAGCACGGAAGACATTGAACTCGATTTTCTCATTCCCAATTCTTAAAGTAAGCTTTCCATCACGAACGTCAATTTGAGCTCCAGCAGTAGCTAAGAACGGCCTCCCAAGAATAATCGGCATTTGAAAATCAATCTCCATGTCGAGCACCACAAAATTGACTGGTACAAAGAACTTCCTAACCTTGATTGGAATATCCTCCAATATCCCCACTGGATATTTGACAGATCGATCTGCATGCTGAAAAGAGATGGTAGTTGGCTTCATATCTCCAACATCGAGCTTCTCAGTAATTCGCTTCGGAATAAGACTAACACTGGCTCCCAAATCACATAGAGCTCGCTCAATGCACATAGAACCAATATTGCAAGGAATAGAGAAACTTCCAGGGTCCTTCAGTTTCGGCGGCAGCTTGTTCTGCAGGATTGCACTACACTCCTTCGTCAAAGCCACTGTCTCGTAATCTTCTAGCTTCCTTTTACTGGAAAGAATTTCCTTGAGAAATTTAGCATAAGCAGGCATTTGAGAAATTACTTCAGTAAATGGAACATTAATATGCAATTTTTTTAAATGTTCAAGAAATCTCCCGAATTTTTCGTCTTTTTTGCCCTGTTGAAGTCGCTGAGGGAATGGAACCGGTGGTTCATAAGCTTTGACTTCAGGCCATATCTCCTTCGGTCGCTCTCTTTTATGCTTCGCTAGCTTTCACTTGGGAATCCACTTCTCTTGCTCTTGCTTCTTCTCCTCTGCTCCCTTTTCAGGTAACTGCTTCTATACTTTCAGTTGCTCATCTTCTTCTTCTTGCTTAATGATGGTGTCGGCTTCATCTGCTTTAGGTGGATAGGGATCATCTAATTGCTTGCCGCTTCTAAGTGCTACAGCCTTGACTTGCTCTCTCGGATTAACTGTGGGCTGTCTCGGTAGGTTTCCTGGTGTCCTCATGATCGCCTCTGCTTGCTGTGCAAGTTGCGTCTCAAGCATCTTCAAGTGAGTCTCCATATTCTCCATCCGATTGTTGAATCCTTGCATCATCTCCGTTTGCATACGTTGAGTCTCTATTATGGCTTTCATCATAGATGTAAGATCCATGTCTTAATTCTTCGAAATTTGCATCCTTGAACTCTTCTGCCCATAATAGTTCCTTTGAAAACCGCCTTGCTGGTTCGGGTTGGTCTCCCTCCATGAGAAATTAGGATGATTCCTCCATTCTGGATTGTATGTGTTGGTGTAGGGTCCTTGTTGTTGTTGGCGTTCGTGAATGTAGTTCATCTGCTCAATCGTCAAGTCGTCTCCGGTTTGACAACTCATTGAAGTGTGTCCAGTACCTGGACATTTATCACATATTAAACTCGGCATAACTGCAGCAACATATAATTTCACCTGCTGAATCAAAGAATCTAGCTTCAAATTAAGCATTGTCACTGTCTCTACTTCCAAAATTCCAGCTACTCGCTTGTTGTTTGATCAAGAAGAGCTCTGGTAACTATTACTCGCCATCGTCTCCAACTTCTGATATGCCACATCGGGTGCTTGCGCGATGAATGCCCCTCCTGAAGCTGCGTCCAAACTCATGCGCAAAGGCTCATTTAAATCATTAAAAAACGATTGAACTACAAGCCATTCGGGTAATCCATGTTGTGGGCATCCTTGAATAAGATGCTTGTAACGTTTCCATGCTTCACAAAAACTTTCTCCATCGAATTGAGTGAATGATGTAATCTTGCTCTGGATATGTGCTGCTTTATCAGGTGGATAATATTTGGCAAGAAAAGCCTTTGAAAGCTCCTCCCATGTCTTGTATGTTCCAGCTGCTCCTGACTTCAATCACTTCTTAGCCTTGCCTTGCAAAGAAAATGGGAATAATCGAAGTCGAATTGCATCATCAGTCGCCCCATTGATCTTGATCAAATCATAAATCTTTGTAAACGTCTGCAGATGTTGATTCGGGTCCTCATTATCCAAGCCTCCAAATTGTTCCTGTTGCACCATGTGAATGAGTGCTGTCTTCAGTTCGAAATTGTTCGCATTGATCGCTGGCCTTGCAATGCTTGACTGCACTATATCCAAACTCGGCGTTGCATTGTCACACAATGTCTTGTTTCCTTCTTCTGCCATGATGACTGTCTCGAAATTATCTGCTACAACTTCTGCTTCCTATTCTATTTTAGTGTCTTGCAAAAACTCCACAGGCTCTACGACTTGCTTCTGCTTTCGCTTGTTCGTGCGTAGTTGCTTGTGTAATGTTCTCTCGATCTCTGAATTGATCTCAGGAAGTGGACTCGATGAAGCACCATGTCTCGTCTTGGGCATCAACCAAAATTGACAACACTATAAAAAAAAGAAAAGTAAAAATCGATTAAATAAAATAAAAAGAAATAAAAAAAACGAATGCGAAAAATAAAACCTAAAGTAATCTAGCTCCAATCTCAATAGTATTAAAAACGTTTGTTCCCCGGCAACGGCTCCAGAAAAGCTTGATGCATTTTATTTACGCGTGACTTTTTCAAATTTATAATTCTTGATCAATTCACAACACGCCACATAAGTAACTCACGAGTAAACGCAACGATTGTTAACTGCGAGCGCACAGTGTACTATGTAGTGTAGTAGTCTAAGCAAGGACGATCCACGGAACAAGGAAAATAAGTACTACCTAATGTCACAACATACGATTATCTAGGCAAATCAATTAAAAGATGGTGTAGGGTGATGTCGAAACTAACAAATAAAAAGAAATAAAATCGCAGACTTATTCTAAAGTGTGGTTCTATCAATATCTAAAGCAATCTAGGAAATCGGGGTTCACACAATTACTATCTAGGTTTATTATGCATGGAATCGATATCTATGTTGATGTGTGATTGCGGGGAATTGTTTCTAATGTCTAAATCCTCAGCTCTCGCATGTTGAATCAAATATTCAGCAAAGATTTCTACCTAGCTCTCACATAGCCTAGCATCAATACTAAACTCATTAAGCACAAAACAGGCAATCAAGCCCTAAGAAACTATCAGCTCTCGCATATTTTAGCATCATTCAATCTATGTTCTTCTAGGTATCGTCAAATAAATCACGCAGCTCTCGCATGTTGCAAACAATAAGAATCAATCCAAAGTAGATAATAAATTCGGCACACATAGATTGAACAATCAACACAATCAATTGAATAAACATCAATTTATATATAATAAAACCATAGAAGTAATTGGCTACATCCCTAATCCTAGATTAGAGAATTAGTTCATCATAATAAAATAGCAAATCATCAAAATCTCACAAGAATTCATCAAGTAAACAATTAAACAGAAAGAGAATCTAATAAAAGAGATAGTAGTGAAGTTGGGTAGCCGATTTGTGTTGGTGATGATGGCGTCGACTTGTGCTCCTCTGGTGACAACTTCTGCTGCAATTGGACTGGTGATTCTGTGACTTTGAAACCTTCAAATCTTGCTGGAAAAATGTTGAATTGTTGTGGGGAATAACCTTTGAAACTGGATAAGGAATTCGGCACCACCTAGAGGATCCAAAAGAGTGAAAACCCTAACCCTACTAGTGTGTGTGATCTAATAACTAACCAATTCGGCAGAGCCTCGCCCTCTGACTTCTGCCTCTGGAATATGTCGACCTAGGAGGTCCTTTTATACTATCTTTAGCTGCTGGAAGTCGGTGGGGCTTTGCTACTTTGAATGGAAATTGAATTCTTGAGTTGCACTCCAAGTTGGACTTTTAACTATTTTTTGACCCGAAAATTGCACGCCACCTAACTCCTAGAAAATGTCCGAACTGGTCATTGCGCTCTTCCACAAAGTTCTAGACATTTCTCTCAGCTTTTGTTCCATAACAAGAACTCTTCAATTGGACTTCTGTAGCTCAAGATATCGCCAAAACACTAGGCCTGGGTCTGCACAAAAAAATCTACATCCTGGGCTGGATTAAAATAATTACTCTTCCTTGTAGACTCTTCCAAAAATTATGAAATTCAGTCCACAAAAAGCACTGGAAGTCTATTTTCGTCTCCAATAGGTCTCACTTAATTTAGATGCCTAGAAATCCCGAAATATTCAAAACAGTCGGCTGTGCTCACTGTAGAAAGTTTCCTAAATTGGGCCTGGTTTCCAAACTTGGCAAAAAAGCTTCCATTCTTCAATAAAAACGATAAATTCCTGATAAAAACACTTAATCAGCAAAATTGAAGTACTAATTGACACAATGCATAAAAACACACGATAATATAAAGATTATACACATAATCAACCAAGAATACATAGTAAAAGCCATTCAAAACCATCATAAAAACATTAACATTTAGATGTTATCATCTATGTGAGTGCTTATGATAGTTAGACCTATAGTTCTCATGGTATCTAGGTCTATATGGAGTTTTAGATTCTTCTTTAACAAATTTTACAGGCAGATTTGGCTTGTTAAAAACCATATGTGTTGCGCCTTTCCCACTTTTGTCTAGTGAGTGCCTTTGTTGACCTAGCAACAGATTTAAATTGCCTGTGCCTCTAGTGAACTTCTCAAGAGAACATTTCAAATCATCAACACTTTTCTTAAGCATATCATTTTCTTTCAACAACTTGTCACACATAGCAATATTACTAGCAATCTTAGTTTCTAGTTCATCATGAGCATTTTGTATGGCAAGGTTCTCACTTTTCAAAGTTTCACAAGATTTCAACACATCAACATGAGCAAGATCAAGTTTTTCACGTGCAATCTTATGTGCTCCAGCATCATACTCTAGAATCTCAATACGTTTCTTGTATGCAATGTTCTTTTTTAGTGCTTGTATATATTTATCATGCAATTCACCAAAAGCATCTTGTAATTCATCAAAAGTAAAGTCAGGTGAATCATTTACCTCAGATTTTTCTTGAGCCATGAGACACAAATTCACAGCTTCATCCGTGTCTGAATTGCTTGAAGAATCCGAGTCCTCCCAAGCAGCCATTTCCTTCCTTTTCTTGGTTTTTGAGGAACCATATATGTTCTTCTTTTGGTATGGGCATTCAAACTTGATATGACCTAGGCAGTTGCATCCAAAGCACACTAGATGATCCTTCTTGGGCTTTTCAATCTTCACTCCCCTAGGACTCCTTCCTTTTTGTTTCTTCTTCATCACGACTTTTGAATAGTTGAAATCAGCACCATCAAAGTAGGATGCCTTGTTGATGCTTGTTCCCTCATAAGCCATGATCTTTTTCTCTGGAGGCTAATCCACTTAACTGAGAACGCAGCTCCGCTACCAATTGTTGGCCCAGAAAAGGGTAAAAAGGGGGGGTTTGAAGTAGCTTTTCCTCTTTTTCGAGTTTTCAGAGATTTGGCTCGACGCAGAAGCCAAATGTTAAACTTAAGTGGAAATGCATGAATGAAGACAGAAAAGCAATGGACACAAGCAATTTATAGTGATTACCCATGCTGGAGTACATCCTCTACCTAATGGTCCCCCCTTTAGGATTTCTAAACTATCCACTATACTAGGATTTTACGGGTTCAACCTTAACCTTTACAAGCTTTTACAGGAGCAGCACTAACCTAAGCTTTTCAAAGGCTCAGCTCTATCCTACACTCAAGCTTTTCAAAGGCTTAGCTCTAACCTATCACTCAAGCTTTTGAAAGGCTTAGCTCTAACCTATCCTCAAAACTATTCCTAGCATTGAGTATCAAGTAAGATTGTAACTTAATCTCACTTATAATGCCTCAACAAGATAACTTCAAGAGTGACTCACTGAAGAAATGTGTACAACGAGTTTAGAACAGGAGATTCACTCAAGGTAAGCTCAATCTAAATTTTTGAATCTCTCAGAGGATTTGGCTCCAATAGAAGCTAAATATCACTGAATATTTCCATAGGTTGAAGTACTTCTTCTAATGAGGTTTCAGACCTCTTATATAGATTCTCAGGATGGGGAAGCTCTCTAACAATGTTCACATAATGGCCATATGATGTCCAGGTGGCATAGGAGTTGACTTCTTGCTTCTCTAATAAAACAGTCCATGTAGGCAAGCCAAATCTGCAGAATACTTGAGTTGCAATTCTTTTTCTTCAAAAAGCTTCCCAAAACTGGAAAGTGTGGACCACCATATCTTCCAGGGTAGAGAGAGGTGGCGAGGACCACTTTTTTGGACTTTATCTAACCATTAGAGTGCAAGTTTAACCGTTAGTTGACTTGGTTTAAAACTGTCCATGCAGATGAGCCAAATCTTGATATTAGTTGGGCAGAAATTGTCTTTCTTCAAAAATGTTTCTAAAAATGGAAAGTAAGGACCACCAGCTCTTTGATGAGTGAAAGAGGATGTGAGGGCCACTTTCTGATCTTTTTCTGACCCTTGGTGAGCAAGCAAAACCGTTAGTTGAGTTACTTAAATGTCAACTACTTTTCGGGACCACATTCTTTATTGGCTGAAAGTGACAGGTTACTTGTGTGGACCACCAAAGCTTCCAAGATGCTTAGAAGGTGTGAGGACCACTTTCCAGATCTTTTTCTAACACTTGTGGTGCAAGTTTGGTCGTTGGTCGGCATTTTAATTGCCAACTACCGATCTGGGACTACACGAAATATAGATTGACAGTGTCAGCTTGTTCTGCAGCCTGTGGAGCCAAATCTTCTCTGTTTTGGTTTCTTCGTGGAACCAAATGTTTTTGCCAATACTCAAATAACATAAAACACTTAACCAATATATTTGTTAATCATCAAAACAATATAATGATCATCAGAAATATATATTTGTTTACTGAACATTTGGTTTCTTCCTGGAACCAAATGATTCTGCCCGATACTCAAACAACACAAAACACTAAACCAATATGTTTATTAATCATCAAAATAATATAATAATCATCAGAATCATTAGAAATATATATTTGTATGTTAAACATGATTAGTCTTAATTAATTGCTAATTAAGCCACTAATCATATGTTTAGGCTAACATCCACGACCACCACGAGAGCCATAGTGACCACGTCTACCACCATGGCCTCTATTTTGCACAAAAAGAGCCTTCGCGTTATTAGAAGAAATAGTTGGAGAACCATTTTTGGTTAGACGAGACTCGTAAACCAACAAAGTAGAACAGAGTTCAACAGTCACAATTTCGGAGTATTCAATTGGTAAACCATCCAAGATTTGCATCATTACATCATCTTCATTCAATCCCCTACCAAAGGCATCTAGATTGTTAGTAATACTACCCACAAACTGTAAATACTCAGACATAGTTTTGTTTTCTTTCTTAGACTGAACAAAGGCAGAATGATATTCCATGTACTGAGCTTGAACATGGTCATGGAAAAAAGTTTCAATGGATAACCAAACCTCTCGCGCAGTTGGGAAAAACCCACGCCGGATGACAAGTTTGAGTATATCGGGGCTAATAGTTGCATAAATCCAGGAGACTAACTGTGAGAACCCGGACCGAATATCCCTTCGGCCTTCTCACCTTATGATCGATGGAGTCGCAACCCAAGTTTTATTTGCATGGAAAAACTCAGGAAAAACCAAAAGATAATTTCTTACGCCCACAAAAGAAACTGATTTGCTAACCAAAGATACCAAACTCGGGGGTTTGTCATGGCTAGGAAGGTATGAGGCACCCCATCCATGCTTGGGCAAAGCAGTATTCAATTTAAGCGATGAAAGTGTCTTGTGCATGTGTGCTTGTGTGTAAATAAGAACATATAAGTATCAAATCAGCATGCATAAACATAGAATTAAAAGAACAAAAGAGAAAAGAAAGGTTAAAACATAGTTTGGCTTGCGTCTCCACCACTAGAGACATCCTACGTATACAGGTCGGGTTCAAAGCCCACTTAGTTCTTGATTTCAAAGCAAACACTCAAGCAAACATGTTAGCATCATCTCAGCATTGAATCAGCAGCAATCAAGACGATTTAGAATCGAAAAGAGTTTAGAACACTTACCTTGAGTTTCTGGACAGAAACTAGAGTCGACTTTCAGCTGATTTTAAGTGAACCCAACAATCGATTCAGACTCTGGGTCCAACTGCAAAGTTGTATTCTTCCTCTTAGCTTTCCAAAAAGTCCAAGATCGCAGCAATCCAGGGTCTAGAACTCGAGATATGATTTAATTACCGAGACTGCATGCTGCAGAAGTTTCTATGTGAGTTCTTGACATTCTTTGCTCTGGGATTGTGATTGATTGCTCTTAAGCCCTTGAATTGGACATGTTCTCTGTAACGAATAATAAGAAAACACAACTAGAAAAGCACCACGTGAGATCTTAGAGAGAAAAGCAATAGGAATTGAAGAATATAATTGAAAGAGTTTTCCAAAGCTAAGGCGCTTTATAGAGAGAATTACCGACCCAAAAGTGTGTTTAGAGGGTTCTATTTATAGTGTTCAGGGCCTAAAGGGTCGTTGTTTTGATCCTAGGGTCAATATTAAACCCTTAGATCCAGTGGTTAAGAGTTAATGTCAAGAAAAGAGGAAAAAACCAAAAGATCTATGAAACTGGGAAAGATGTCCGTCGGAGCCAAAAGATGACCGCCATGGCTCGGCGGACATCTCTCCATGACCGTTAGGGCTTGGCGGACATCTTTCCATGTCCGCCGGCTCCGCGGGTTACTGTTCACGTTCTTCCTATTTTGACCGCATTTTCCTTAATTTGACTCCAATCCTTTTCTTACACGCCAAGTGGGGATCCTCTAACTTGGAAAACACACTTTTCTTGAGGAAAACTCCATAAATTATTCCTATTTACTCAATTACTTAACCTACACTACAAGGATTCAAATTATTCCTCTTTTCTCCATAAGATAGGCAAAATGATAGTCCAACTTAAATTGGGCCTCTAATCCAACAAAAATCAGAGGTAAATAAGTCAGAAAATTCGTGCTAAGCCTGAGCCTAATTATATAGATAGTTCATTAATTTATTTATTGGGTTTCAAAGCCAAATTAAAGTGAAAAAATAATATAAATTAAACAGATGCCCTCCGTTGGTGAGGGTCTAAGAATTTAGGCGTGAACCAACGCTAGATAGAACACTCAAATTGAAAGAAGAATAACCGTGGGTGAGCTCTTGATCCGATAGCATGATGCTTCTCAATGTTTTCTTGAGGTGTCTACCATTGGGGATGAAAGATTTCAGTGTTAAGAGAGGGTGATAACCTAACTAGTAACTTCCTTTCTAAGAGGAGTGATTTCAGCATTAGGAGAGGGCGAATCCCAAACCAGTATCCTACTCTCTAAAAGCAGTGTGGATTACTTCCAACTCCAAAGGCGGAGTTGCACGTCCACTCTAGTGGGAAACTTATTTCTTACAACGAGAGCTAAGGACACCTCCGTCATAAGGAAATTTCCTTCCTAAAAAAATAAGGATACCTCCGCCCTAAGGAAACCGCCTTCCAGAGAAGGGTTATGGACTCCTCCGTCCTAAGGAAATTGCCTTCCTAAAAGGGATAAGGACATCTCCGTATTAAGCAAACTGCCTTCCTAAAAGGAATGGGGACACCTTCGTCCTAAGGAAACTGCCTTCCTAAAAGGGATAAGGACACCTCTGCCCTAAGGAAACTGCCTTCCTAAAAGGGATAAGGGCACCTCCGTCCTAAGGAAACTGCCTTCCTAAAAGGGATAAGGACACCTCCGTCCTAAGGAAACTGTCTTCCTAAAAGGGATAAGGACACCTCCGTCCTAAGGTTTAAGAATACTTCAATCTTAAGGTTTAATATCACATTTGTCATCGACTCATCATGATTTTAGGGGTAACATACCCCTGGTGTTAATTCAATCAGATCATTTGGGCATGTAGTGCCCCTTATTTTGACAAAGTTCATAGGGTACCATGCCCTATTGCATGACTAATGTGAGAAATATCTAGGGGCATGACCCATTCGAATGTTTAAAAATCATTTGTGATGATAGACGGGGATTTTGAATCTTTTAATGTATTCGTGAAAAGAGTTTGTCTTTGCAATTTGAGTCTACCTTCCTCAAGGAATCCATGTTCTATTCTAGGTGAATGCTTGAAAATGCTTCTAGAGTGATGCACTCTTTGTGTTGATGCAAGGGGTTGACCCTATTTGCTACATGATATGATTTGTGGCAATGCAAAATGCCACTAGTTTCTTTTATGACGCATGCGGATGCATATGGAAGAGACCTAGAACAATGGCATGCGAATGTAAAAAGGGAAGTATCCCTACTCTTTGATGATGAATGTATCTTTTTTATGATGCATATGGATGCAAATGGAGATGCCCTCAGAAAAAAGTAAGCTTTAGAGAGGCGAGTTCATTCCATCAAAAAAAGTGCCTTCATTCAAAGATCATCAAAAGGTATCATTATAAGAAATTCTCAAGTTTGACGAAGATTCTCAAACAACCATGAATGCATTATTATTTCAATTCCGATAAGGACCCCATGGTGTAGGCCCAAAAGTGCCTAAGAGGGGAGGGGTGAATTGAGCTTTAAACTTTTTCGGACTGTGAGATTTGGTTTTTGAGAAACCAAATCACTACGAAGCGAGATGAGTGCATAAAGTAAAAATCGAGTAAGGAGGGCAAGAGAAATTGACACAGGTATTTTAGAGTGGTTCCCCCTCACCAGGTACCTCCACTACCTAAAGGTTCCTTCCTTTAGGATTTCAAACACTCACTATACTTAGGTTTTTGCGTGATCAACCTTAACCTTTACAAACACAAGCTTTTCTAGGCTAAACTCTAACCTTTACAAGCTTTTCACAGGCTAAGCTCTAACATTCACAAGCTTTTCACAGGCTAAGCTCTAGCCTACTCTCAAATCTAATCCTAGACTTGAGTACCCAGCAAAAGTAAACCAAGCCTTGCTTAAAAATTACCCCTTAGAATGTGTTTCGCATAGTAAGAAGAAATACCAGATCAGATACCAATTCTTCTAGCACAAGTATACGCTCAAATTTTGCACAATTGCTGGGATGAGCTTCCAGAGGTGTAAACGTCCCTCTTTATAGAATCTAAGTGTGGGGGATAAGGTCCTGCAATGGCTCTTGTACTTCAGTTGACTGCAGTTCATAAAAGCATCAGTTTGGTACCGTTGTGCTAAGCCAGCTCCTTGGTTGCAAAGTATACCAAATCTGGAAAGTTTGGAGTACCTTTTGGAGTTGAGTAAGAGTTAGGTGGGAACATCTTATGCACTTCCATAAAGTCTTCCCTCTTACTTGTTCATCAATTCAAACGGTTGGAAGTGGGATTTAAATGCTTGCAAGACCACAAACACTTTGCTCAAAAGGTTGAAAGCGACAGTTTTGCAGATATGGTATCAATAAGAACCATATGTCGTGTGTCTGAGATATGGTATCAGTAAAAACCGTAATTCTTCCTATAAGTGAAAATCAACACAAGCAAAGCTAACAACAAACTTGGAATTTGTTAGTCATCAAAACCAGATAATCAACATGGTTAATCATAGTTTAGCATTAAGAGGTGATTAACCCTAATTTTTTGTCAACATTCTCCCTCTTTAAGATGATGACAAATTTGTGTTGATTTTACATGTAACAAGGGATTTGAAAATATACTCATGTTTTGAAAAGCTCTCCCTCTTTTGTTGCTTCTCCTTTTAAAAATATTTTTGTAATTCAACAAGAATAAAAATTAAAAACCAAATGAAGTATTCCTTGTGAATTTTATATTGGCAATTAGCTAATCATTTATCTCCCCCTTTAGTTTCCACATTCTGCACGAAAGATTAGTTGAATGCGTAATAACAAATACGAAGCCGCGCAGCATTCATTATTGTAAATTTTGGTTTGTGGCAGAAACCAAATCTTAGGCTCAAGTGTGGTTTTTGATAAAAATCAGATTTTCAACTCCACACTTCCTGCATAAAACCCATTGAGAATAAGCATATATGGTTCTGATACCAACCATATCACGATAGTAGCACCAATTAATGCTTTCAACAGTGCCTGCATAATCAAATACATGTGCACATGTTTCTCCGGTGTTTTTTGGTTTCTCAAAGAAACCATAACCATTGTTCCTGCATACAATCAATCAATTTTGGTTTTTCACAGAAACCATAACTCCTGCATACAATCAATCAATTTTGGTTACTCACAGAAACCATAACCATTATTCCTGCATACAAACAATCAACACAACAATAGATTTCTCCCCCTTTTGGCATCAGCAGAAAGGGAGTACATAACATAGGAACATAGCAAAGATCATGCAGATTAAACATTTAATAGAGTAATATCCAAAGACATCAACCATAATATCCAAGCAAACATAAAATATCCAGAAATATCACCAACTAAAATAGGAACCAAATAAAGAGATGCAATGCATGATTTCTAAGGCATCAGATCTAAAAAGGCTTCAGTCATCATCAGAGGATACTTGAGGAGGGAATCGAGAAAGAACTAGCTGAAATTGTGCCATCATCTCATCCTTAAGATCAGTAATCTCATCACGGATTGCACCCATGTCAGTCTCCAAAAGACTGAGACGAGTTCTCAAATCATCCAACATAGTTTCCTTAGCACCTGCCCCAGCACGAATCACTTTATATTTCCCATTTGCGCCAATTGTGATACTCATATTGGACAAGGTTTTGCGATCAATGAGCCCAACTGGCTGAAGCGTAGCACTTTCTGGTGATTTCACACCAAATCTCTTCGCAATCAGTGTAATCAAACGACCATCACTTCTAGGTTTATAGAGGGCCAAGTGGTGAAGAATCTGATATTCTCAACAAACTAGACTCTTCTCTATGAGGCAAGCAACTAGCCATAAATCAGCATTGAAGATCACAATGAAGTGCCAATGGCGTGGCAAGATTACTTGGGTAAGCAAATAAAGCACTGCTCTGGCAAGAGGTGTAGTTTGCTGATATGTGCCTTTCTTGTTAGATCCATACACCATTCTTGTTTGCTGACTGTAAGAAGGAGCTACTTTGAGATTCACTTTAAAACCAGATTTGTTGTCATAATGCTTGATAGTGCCTTTCTTGGGCTTGAGCACATCTCGGATAATATGTTCAGTCACCTTGATCTTTTTGCCCCTCATAGTGCTCAGCAAATATTTAACCTCATCATTCTTGCCTATCTTCATATGCAGATTCTTGTAGAACTCATCCACAATACCTTCATCCAATTGGATCTACAAAGTGGCCAAATAGTCGAGCTTGAAATGCTTCAAGATGGGAGTGATACCAAGATTTTCAAAATCTTTCAAGACCACATTGTAGTCTTTCGTGAGTGTCGTGAACTTCTTCGTCCCATCCTCTTTCTTGACCAACCCATCAGATTTGGCAATCGACTTGGCCTTGGCAATTGACTTGGCCTTTTTCTTTGGGGGCACAGGAACTTCTTCTTCCTCTTTGGATTCCTGATTCTCCTCATCATTGTTATCCTCATTATCGTCCTCGGCATCTTCTTCTTCTTCTTCTTCTTCTTCTTCTTCTTCTTCTTCTTCTTCTTCTTCTTCTTCTTCTTCATCCTCTTGTTCCTCCTCAAATTCTTCATCTTCTTCTTCCTCTTCTTTCTCTTCCTCGTCTTCTTCTCCATCTTTTTTCTTCCTCTTCCTTATCATTATCACACTCCTCAGATTCAACATTATCTTCATCTTTCTCCTTTTCTTGTGTAAGTATCCGGGTATGCAAATTGACAATCAAATGCAATAACATACGGAGCGGAAAAACCGGATACACATGGAGGATCCAAGTGAAGGGTAGCTAAACCGAATAACAATTTTTACGTACCTGAATCGGTTGAGGTCTTTCACCCAACTGTAGGGACGAATCAGCAAGAGCCGGATAGAAATCCCGCCCCTCTACGGTATCCACACAAACCGTGATAACTAGATGGAATCGTCACACGATTACCAACCCGAGCACCCCCGAACTGATGTGCTAGCAGCAGGTTTCCGGGAGCTAGTGTTTGTGGTATTTTTCTTCTTTCTCAAAGAAGGATGTGTGTAACCTGAAAAACTCTAAGCTCTCAAGTCTCTCAAGCTCTAAAAAATCGGACTCAAGGTTAAGAGAAATCTGATTACACACTCCAATTAATGCATAGACTATTAGAGACAAGAATGGCCAACACAATGGTCCATCCAACATGATTAAGATTCCTCCACTATCTAGTCTAATCATGTCTCCACTATGCACTAATGGGATTACACATCACATGCCATCAGGTTTGGCTCAATAATTCTGACAATCAATGAATCAAACCAGCCCAAAACGACCCTGGTCCAACCATGGTCCAACCACGGTCCAACCATGGTCCAACCACGGTCCAACCATACCTGGTCGAACCATGGTCCAACCACGGTCCAACCACCTGCTCGAATCAACGACTCTAAGTGTGTGACCCTGTAGGCACTTGTAACGTCCGACAATAATTGTAAACTCATTTACAATTATAAGCAAAGAGCGGCGTCTAGCAACACATCATTGCTACCCGAACGACAAGATCAGTACTGATTCAATATTGCCTCGTAAGCATGTCATCGTCCCTTCGTCCTATTATCAAGATTAAACACGAGACATGGAATATGTCAATCTCGCATATGTTTAATCTCGGTTTCTTGATCCTCGAGCTAACTGTGTGAAACGGATACTAATGATATCACCATATCATAATCCGAGCACGGCCGTGCATTCACAGTCCAACTCTATCAAGAAACCAACCAATAATATACCCATTATATGGGTTGGACGAATCCCCTCTGGATCATATAAAACCCACTACACATTTATCATATACCCAATGATTACACTAAGTCTACTCATTTACGAAATAGCCAAGAGTAATATCAAAGTATACGACTCATATGTTGGGAACCTTGATGATCACAGGTCTAAGGACAATACATATAAGAACCGCTAATGACAGTCATATAACATTCCATGTAGCATTCTTATGTGGGTCGGTTCAGTCCACAAGTTCTCTAACTTGTACCCGTATGTAGAATTCATATCACATATAATTCTCAACATACGCTAGACTTAATTTATTATTACAACCCATCCATAATAATAATCGACTAGGGACATTTAAGAATATATAAATATTCTAGGGTTATAAATATGTGCAAGCGTTTATCTCATAAACGATATTTATTGGATTAACTTTAATGTGTATACATGATTACAAATAAACATCCATTGATTGGCTTTTTGGGCATATTACACTAACATCTTGCTCATCATCAGAGTAGAATTTGGAAATGAAGTCTTCTGTAGGATTCCATTCAATGTCTGGTTTTTTAGCAACTAAATCATCTTCAGCAGATTGGTAGCTTGCACTCTTCTCAGACTCGCTTCCTTTTGTTCTTTCTCTTTTCTTAGAAGCTTCTGTCTCAGCCATTTCCTCATTAGAATCTGAATCAATTAAATAGACTCCTATGTCCTGCTTCTTCTTCTTTCTAGTCTGCCTTACAATTCCTTTTTTGGGAAGACGAGCACTCGACTTTCTCATTGCTATAGTTTTGGTCTTTCCATAAACCACATCTAGTCTCTTTTGCTTCTTTGGTACATCAGTTTTGTGAGGAGACACAGACCTTTCAGATTGCTTCCCCAGCTCCTTTCCATTATCAGAAGAGGATTCATCATGAATCTCTTTTCTACACTTTTCTCCTCATCTGGTCTCTCCACAACCAGAACATCTTTCACCTTTAGAGGTTCTTTCTCAGTGCCTTCTGCAATCTTCAGAATCTCAGAGACTGTGAAGCCATCTCGGCTGGTTTCTTTAGAGCCTTCAGCAGTTGCAGCCTTTTGTGCAGCAAGAATAGTTTCCTCATAAATTCCATCTTCCTTAGGAAATTCAGCTTTTACCAGAGATTTGTTTTCGCTATCCACCATCTCCATACATTCTTCCACATTCTGTTTCTGAATCTAGGTTTTATCCCCAACCGGAGTAGCATCTTCTAAGTCTATCAATTTCTCAACATCATCTTCTGACACAGCACTCTTCATACGTGCAACAAAGTATTGTTTTGCCTCATTCAATCTAAATTTCCCATGCGCACTGTGTATTGCCTGAACTAGGGTTTCTACTTCTACTACAGTAGGTTCTTCAGATACAATTTTCAATGCAGCAAGATTTAATTCTAATGCAGTACTTTCAGCTTTATTCAATATTTGAATAGCGTAATTAGAATCCAGTGACACAGCAGCAATCAAAGTAGTTTCGAGATGATACAAAACATCCAATGCCTATTTTTGTAAAGGCGTCATAGTGAGTTCAGCAGTGGGCAGTTTTTCACTATCCTCAGTTCCATCACAAGATAAAGCCATAGAAGATTCAAAGATGCTACCTGGAGGTTCTTTTAGGCAATAAATTTTGTTGAAGATGCAACGGTTCCTTTCCCCTTCTGCTTTTTCTTTACGGATAGATCCTCTTTGAACATCTTTAGTCCTTCAGCCACGTGTTTTTCGGTTGAAGTCAAGTCAGGACTTGTATCGTCCTTCTTTGTCTTTCCTTTTTCTGGCACCGTCTTCTTCGGAGTAGACTTTGCTTCAGAGACAGTTTTTGATGTAGAGGTGGGTGTTTGTGAGGAAGTCTTCTTGACGAGTTTTACTTTTGTAGATTTAGGTGATTTCGAGGTGTTTGCTTCTTTTGCAGGATTGCCCTTTCCTATGTGTGTCTTCATCTTGGAGATTAGGAGGTTTGAACGTTTTAGGGTTTCTGAGCTTATTTAAGAGAGTTTTGGCAAGAAAGAGATAAGCTCGGGTATGTGAAGGAGATAATGTAGGAGAGAGAGTATGACTCTCGGGATATATAGAGCGGTTTCTTCACAATAACTCCTCTACTTGCTTTTGTTTTCCTTGACAGGTATGGGAAACATAAAAAGGTAACTACCTTTTACAGAACACAACTGCCCTGCCTCTGCCTTTTCCACCCGATTAACAACCGCTGGCACATACAGAATGGTTTTTTCCAAAACCCTAAAATGGTTTCTTATAAAATCAGATCTTTCCAAATTTTCCTTCAGTATCTCTGATGATTCGGACACCTTTTCAAAGTGTCCTGATTTGCTTGAATGCATAGTACTTGTGTGCAAGTGTTGTAAATGCAATAGCCTAATAAGATGCATGAACATATATGCATAGATATGATTTTTGGTAGCAACCAGATTTACTCACAAACTTTTAAGGTGGATTGCACATGCCCAGCTCAAGTCTGATTTTTGAAAATTGCACCTCTTTGAGTGGCTTTGAAAAAATATCAGCAAGTTGATTTTCAGTCTTGACAAACTCAACGACCACATCTTTCTTCAACACACGATCTCAGATAAAGTGGTGTCGAAATTCAATATGCTTAGTCCGAGAGTGTTGCACAGGATTTTTGGTCAAACTGATTGCACTGGAACTATCACAATAGATTGGCACACAGTTAAAGTATAGTCCATATTCAGATAGTGTTTGCTTCATCCATCGAACTTGAGCACAACATGCTCCAGCCGCCACATATTCAGCTTCTGTGGTAGATGTAGCAACCGAATTTTGCTTCTTGCTTGACCAAGACACAAGAGATTGTCCAAGCAATTGACATGTTCCACTTGTGCTTTTTCTGTCTAAGGTACATCCTGTAAAGTCTGCATTTGAATAGCTTGTCAAAGTAAAAGCGTCAACTTTGGGATACCATAATCGTAAAGATGGTGTACGCTTCATGTACTTAAAAATACGTTGTATGGCTCTAAGGTGTGATTCTTTAGGACTAGAATGAAATCGGGCACATAGACATACACTAAACATGATGTCAAGTCTTGTGGCAGTGAGATATAAGAGACTACCTATCATGGCTCGATACATCTTGGTATCAACATCCTTACCATTCTCATCCTTGTCAAGTTTAGTCGAAGTACTCATAGGCGTAGGACTAGATTTGGTTACATCCTTACCAAATCCCTTACGTAACTCTCGAATATATTTTGCTTGATTTATGAAGATGCCACCATCAAGTTTTTAACTTGAAATCCCAGAAAATATGTGAGTTCACCCATCAGACTCATCTCAAACTCACTATGCATAAGTTTCTCAAAGTCCTTAGAAAGAAAATCATTAGGAGCACCAAATAGAATATCATCAATATATATTTGCACAATGATCACATCATCTTTGCATGTTTTGACAAACAAAGTAGAATCAACTTTACCTCTCCTAAAATTCTTAGACACAAGATAAGAACTTAGTCTATCTCACCATGCTCTAGGAGCCTGTTTTAGTCCATATAATGCCTGTTTAAGTTTGTAAACATAATCTAGATGTTCATGACTTTCAAAACCCGGTGGTTATTCAACATAAACGTCTTCCATGATAAAGCCATTTAAAAATGCACTTTTAACATCCATTTGATATAATTTAAATGATCTAAATGATGCAAAGCCAAGTAGCATGCGAATAGATTTTAACCTGGCAACAAGAGCAAAAGTCTCATCATAATCAATACCTTCTTCTTGATTATAATCTTGAGAAACTAACCTTGCTTTGTTTCTGACCATAATACCAGATTCATCGAGTTTATTTTTGAAAACCCATTTTGTCCCAATGATAGGGTATTCAGGTGGTCTGGGTACCAGCTCCCATATGTCATTCCTTTAGAACTTATTCAGTTCCTCTTGCATTGCATTAACCCAACTTTCATCTTGGATGGCATCATGCGCATTTTTGGGTTCAATTTATGATAAAAATGCAAGGTGTGTGTTCACATTCCGCATGGATGACCTTGTGGTTACTCCTCTGGTGATATCACCAAGAATAACATCAACTGAAAGTCCTCTAGGTGCTCTGATATTTCGAGGAGTGCGTTATGAAATTGAAACATGTGTAGTGCATCTGGTTTTTCTCCAACCAGATCTGACAGATTGTCATGTTGTGGTTGTGATGTACCATGTGGAACAAATACAGGTAGTTCCTCATCCTTTTCTTCTGATGAGATATCAATGTTTATAACCTGTGGTTGAGCATCAGGGATGACATCTGGATCCTCATTGATACTTAGATCACATGGATTGGTCTCATAAAAGACAACATGTATGGTTTCTTCAACAACCATATTTATCTTGTTGTAGACACAATAAGCTTTACTGGTTATAGAATAGCCAAGAAATATACCATCGATAGATTTTGCTTCAAATTTATCAAGGTAATCCTTTGTGTTCAGAATATAGCATTTAGACCCGGAGACCCTAAAATAAGAAATATTTGGTTTCTTCTCATACCAAATCTCATAGGGTGTCTTTTCAATTATAGGCCGCATAGAGACTCTATTTAAAATGTAGCACGGTGTGTTCACACCCTCTACCCAGAAATATGCTGGTAACTTAAGCTCATCAAGCATAGTTCTAGCTATTTCTTGCAAGGTTCGATTTTTCTTTTCAACAACCCCATTTTGTTGAGGTGTTCTAGGAGTCGAAAAAGTGTTTACTATGCCACTTTACTCACAGAAATGATTGAACGCAAGATTATCAAATTTGCCTCCATGATCACTTCTTATTTTTGAAATTTTATACCCTTTTTCATTTTGTAATCTTTTAACAAGAGTACTGAGCTCATCACATGCACGATCTTTATGAGCAAGAAATATAACCCGTGTATATCTTGAGTAATCATCAACTATGACAAAAACATATCTTTTACCACCTATACTCATGGTTCTCATAGGTCCAAACAAATCCATATGCAACAATTCAAGAGATCTAGAAGTAGAGATAGCATGCTTGGGTTTAAAGGAACTTTTAACCTATTTACCAAGCTGACATGCACGACATGTAGCTTCTTTTTCATATTTCAGTGCGGGTAAACCTTTCACCAACATCTTGCTTGATAATCTAGAGATAAGGTCTAAGTTGGCATGCCCTAGGCTTTTATGCCACAAGGTTGGTGTTTCTGTTCTTGCACTTAAATACTTAAGCTCGGAGTTAGTAGCATTTTCAAAGCAAATAGAGTAGATATTCCCTTTTCTTGTACCAGTAAAAACCACATCTTCTTCTACTGAACTAACTAAGCATTTAGAAGCTTCAAAAGTAAATTTAAATCCCTTATCATAGAGATGGCTCACACTAAACAAACTGTATTTGAGATTATCAACAAGTAAAACATGTTCAATAGATGGGGTAGAGTCAATGTTACCAAACCCGAGAATTTGTCTTTTGGACTTGTCCCCAAAAGTTACTTTTCCTCGGTCTTTCATGGTTAGGGATGAAAACTTGGATACTTCTCCTGTCATATGCCTTGAGCATCGACTATCTAAGATCCATTTATCTCCTGTCATCTGCAGAAAACAATTAGGTTTTAGGTACCCAAACTAATTTGGGTCTAATGGGGTTAGATCTAGTTCCTTTTGGAACCCACACATATCTAACATTTTCATTCCTCTTTTTGATCCTGCAAGCTTTGATACCATGACCATTCTTTCCACAGTAATAGCAAGTAACACGTGGTGCATGATAATGTGTGTGCATATGTCTCCTAGAAGAGTAGACATAAGTGTTTCTTCTAAATCCATATGACAACACTCTATGATTTGGTTTGTTAAAAACCAGATTTGGTCTGTATGGCTTGTTCTTCTTATTTGGTTTTCTAGTGACCAGATTTGACATACTTGACCATGAAGCATAGTTGTTCACATACTTGTGTGGCCTATTACTACTTAGGTGTGAGGTGTTGGATTTGTATGGCACACTAGATTTTGCCCTTACAAATCACATAGTATGATTTGGTTTTTCAACAACCAAATGTGAAGCACCTAATCCTTCTTTTTGCATAGGATTTCTTTGCTGTCCTAACAACATATTCAGATTATTGGTACTATCGGTAAACTTTTCTAGGGAAGATTTTAGATCAGTGACATGCTTCTCAAGTACACTTTTCTCATTTTCAAGAACTTTATACATTCCATTCTTACAAGCATATCCCTTTTCAAGTTCATCATAAGTATTCTTTAGAGCAAACTTCTCAATTTTTAAATCTTTACAGACTTTCATAGCATCAGCAGTAGCCAGCCTAAGGGTTTCATTCTCATTTTTATAGGCTTCCTCATCAAATTCAAGAAAATCAATCTTCTTTTTATACTCTTTATTTTTCTTCACTACTTGCTTATATTTGACATGCAACTCATCAAAAGCATCAAGTAATTCATCAAGATTAAGGTCAGTAGAGTCTGTTACCTCAGAGTCTTCTTGGGCCATGAATCATAGGTTTGTCTCCTCCTCGACTTCAGAATCGTTTGAGGACTTTGAATCATCCTAAGCAATCATAACCTTCTTTCCCTTGGTTTTTGAAGAACCAGATCGGTCCTTCTTTTGATAAGGACATTCAGACTTGATATGTTCTGGACGATTGCAACCAAAGCACACCAGAGGGTCTTTCTTCGGCTCCTCAGCTTTTGTGACCTTAAGATTCTTCCCTTTAAGTTGCTTCTTCATCTTAAGGTACCTAGAAAATCTTCTGGTAAGAAGAGCCAATAAGAGTCGCTATCATCATCATCATTTGGTTCCTGAACTTTCAAAGCAACATCCTTCCTCTTTGGTTCAATTTTGTCACCATGACAAATTAGCTTGCCAATCAGCTCATCATAGGATAGCAAATTCAAATTCTGAGAATATTCAATGGCAGTCACTTTAGGTTCCCACTCTTTAGGAAGTGACCTCAGAATCTTTGCAACCTTTTCTCTATGTGTCATCACTTTTCCAAGTGATGCAAGGTTATTGCAAAGTATAGGCAGAGACGTGAGACAGTTTCCAGCTGTGATCGACGGTTCGTGTGGATACCGTAGAGGGGCGGGATTTCTGTCCGGCTCTAGCTGATTCGGTTCTACAGTTGGGTGAAAGACCTCAACCGTTTCAGGTATGTCCATTTTTGTTGTTCGATTTAGTTGCTTCACTTGGATCCTCCAAGGTTTCTGGGTTTTTCCGCTGCACTTGATTGTCAAGTTTGCATGCCCGGATACTTACAGTGGTAGCGGAGCCTCTTGTGAAGCTCGAAAACAAATTTATATGCATATGTTGATATGTTCATGCAAATATATATGATGTGTTATATGTGATGTAGCATGATCATTATATGTTGAGCTCATTATATATGTTGATGTTGGTTTGTGTCAAAAGTGTTTTGACAACAAGAACTTGATTGGTATGTGATATCAATCAAGGAGTAATTGGCAGTAAGTCGAAGGGGTTCGACAAAACAAAAATCGATCGTCGGTTTTCGGAAGGAACGATGGTCGTTCTAGTTCTCCAGGGCCAGGACATCGATGTTCATAAGATGGACATCGATGTCCACATGAGGATTTGCCTTGGCCCAGCCTGTTCTACGAAAGGTTGGCCTTGGCAGATTCACATGAACATCGATGTTCAGGATTGAACATCGATGTCCAAGAGCCTTGTGAGATTGGTTTGAGATTCCAGAGACCAAATAACATCGATGTTCACTTGATAACATCGATTTCCTTGTGTTCTAGAAGTCTCAAACATCGATGTTTAAAGGTTAGACATCGATGTTTAAAACTACTGCCAAGATTTTAGACCTTCGGAACTTTCCAACATCGATGTCCAAGAGTTGAACATCGATGTTCTTGAGTTCCAAAGGCCAATGGACCTTCGGAACTTTCCAACATCGATGTTCTTGAGTTCCAGAGGCCAATGAACATTTGGAACTTTCCAACATCGATGTCTAAGAGTTGAACATCAATGTTCTTGAGCTCTGCCAAATAGTTTGGACTTCCAGAGCCTCAAGGACATCGATGTTCATGACAGGACATCGATGTCCTGGAGTACCCGAGGCCAATGGACATCAATGTTCAGCAATGGACATCGATGTCCTTGTGCATTACCATGGTGTTGGGAGAATCAGATTCTCAAAACATCGATGTTCAGCAATGGACATCGATGTCCTTGTGCATTACCAAGGTGTTGGGAGAATCAGATTCTCAAAACATCGATGTTCAGCTACCTCTGCGTAGCGGGACCGCCGTGCTACCTCTGCGTAGCGGCTTATATTGCATATGATGCATTGTTATTGTATATGAGATATATAATTTGTGAATTACATGCATGACATGTATGGATACAATTGTTGACAAGTATTCATCATTGCTTAGATCAACATTTGGTAGGTTTTGCCAAAGCAAGGTGCCAATGTTTATCCTAGCATGATGTGATAGCATAATTGTTATGCATGGAAACAATTGTTGATATAAAAATTAAGTTCTTAGTTGCCTTCCATGATAAGCACTCATCATTGCTTAGATCAACATTAGGTAGGTTTTGCCAAAGCAAGGTGCCTATGTTTATCCTAGCAAGGTGCGACTGGATAATTGTAATATCTGAACTGCTTATTGTGGGTTTATACTTAACTAGGTCATCTTAATAGGATTAAGGACTTAGAGGCAAGGAGTTGAGTAATGTCTATGAGACAGACAGGAACAAGTGTTGTTCGCTCAACTATCAAAGAGTTACATGAGATGTAATTGACAAGAGTTGTCGACCTAAATAACTATGAAGTAAGCGATCAGCCAAAGCTGACTTATCTAGTAGTGAAATATGGATCTTGGTCTACTTATATAATTGTCTTGATTTATATAGTAGGAGCATCATTTAATAGAATTCCTTGTTAAATGATTTTGTTTGCATGACTCTTATTTGTGTGAGTTGATCATTGTTGTAGAATTTCCATGGCACAAAACACTAGCACAATGTCACTGCGATCAATCCTTTAGAAGAAAAAACTGAATGGGAATAACTTCCTAAAATGGTATCGTAATTTGAGGATAGTCCTCAAACAAAAAAACAAATTGTATGTCCTCAAAGGGCCTGTTCCAATTGAACCGGCGCCTAGTACTTCTAGAGCAGGTAGGGATGTTTACAAGAAGCATCTTAATGATGCATTGGATGCATCATGCCTTATGCTTATAACCATGGATCTGAGCTTTAGAAGCAACATGAGAAATTTGGGGTTTCGATGTGATCAAACACCTGAGAGGTATGAGACCTTTAAGGCATTATTCCAATGCAGGATGGCTGAGTCATCACCCGTAAGACCTCATGTGCTCAAAATGATTAGAAATATTGAGAGCCTTGAGGGTCTTGGTTTTCCTTTGCAGAAGGAGTTGGCTGTTGATCTAGTCCTGCAATTGTTGCCGGATAGTTACAGCCAATTTGTCATAAACTTCAATATGAATCAACTTGACAAATCCTTGTCGGAGTTGCTCAACATGTTGGGGACAACTGAGCAACAGATGAAGGCAAACAAATCCAACAGCATTATGATGGTTGGAAGTAGCAAGGGAAAGGGTAAGGGCAAGGTGAAGAATTTTGCCAAAAGGTTTGGTGCATGTTCTTCACAAGTGCTGAAACCCAAAGGTGGTGTTGCAAAGGAAGGTCAATGCTTCCATTGCAAGAAGTCCGGTCATTGGAAATGTAACTGCCCTGTTTACCTTGAAGAGGTAAAGAAGCAAAAGGGAAGTAAGACTTCCGCTTCAGGTATTTTCGTTATAGAAGCTAATATCTCTATCTCAACATCATGGGTATTAGATATCGGATGTGGTTCTCACATTTGTGTAAAAGTGAAGGAACTGAGAAAGAGTAGGAGAATGGCAAAGGGTAAGATAGACCTGCATATGGGAAATGGAGCAAGAGTTGCTGCATTAGCCGTAGGAACTTACTATCTTACGTTACCGAGTGGTTTAGTTTTAGAACTAGACGATTGTTATTATGTACCGACCATAAGCAGGAATTTGATTTCTGTTTCTTGTCTGGACAAGAAAGGCTTTTCATTTGTAATAAAGAACAAATGTTGTTCTATTTATTTCAATGCTGTTTATTATGGTGGTGCATATTTGAGCAATGGTTAGTATGTTCTAAACCTAGAAACGCCAATCTATAACGTTAATACGAAGAAGGTTAGAATGAACGATTCTAATGAAACATACCTTTGGCATTGTCGTTTGGGCCATATAAACGAGACTCGTATTGTTAAACTCCATAATGATGGAACTTTAGACTCATTCGATTTTGAATCATATGAGACATGTGAGTCATGTTTATTATGCAAAATGACGAAGTCTCCCTTTACTAGTAAAGGAGAAAGAGCTTCGGACTTATTAGGTCTTATACATTTTGATGTATGCGGACCTATGTCTACATAGGCTAGAGGTGGTTTTCAGTACTTCATTACATTTACTGATGATTACAACAGATATGGTTGTGTGTATCTAATGAAACACAAGTCAGAATCCTTTGAAAAGTTCAAAGAATTCAAGAATGAAGTACAGAATCAACTCGGCAAGAGTATTAAGATGTTTCGATCAGATCGAGGTGGTGAATACTTAGGCTGAGATTTGCTTGATCATCTGAAAAAGTGTGGTATAGTATCACAACTCACTCCACCGGGTACGCCTCAATGGAATGGTGTGTCCGAAAGGAGGAATAGAACCTTGTTGGACATGATTCGTTCGATGATGAGTCAAGCTGACCTTCCTTCTTCATTTTGGGGACATGCATTATTGAGTGCTGCATTTACACTTAACCGTGTTCCATCTAAATCGGTCGAAAAGACACCATATGAGATATGGACTGGGAAGTGTCCCAATTTGTCTTTTATGAGGATTTGGGGTTGTGAGGCTTACGTGAGACGTGAAGCATCAGATAAACTCGGCCCTAAATCCGACAAGTGCCTCTTTGTAGGATACCCTAAGGAAACAAAAGGGTATTACTTCTATAATCCCACCGACCACAAAGTCTTTGTTGCTCGGACTGCTATTTTTCGAGAAAAAGAATTTATTTCTAGAAGAATCAGTGGGAGGAAAATAGAACTCGAAGAAGTTCGAGATCTAGAGGCTGAGATGGAACAAGGACAGGAACCACAAGATGTTGTGGATGAGAATCCTGTACCAGTAACACATGGACTGCATAGGTCAGATAGGATTCGGTATGAGCCTGAGAGATATGGATTTCTTATGACTCATACTGGAGACGTGATGCTCATAGATGAGGATGAGCCCACTTCCTATCAGCAGGCCATTATGGGTCCGGACTCCAAGAAGTGGCTAGAAGCCATGAATTCGGAATTGGAATCCATGTATGAAAACAAGGTATGGACCTTGGTTGATCTACCCGAAGGGGTAAAACCCATAGGGTGCAAAAGGGTCTTTAGAAAAAGTCCGACATGGATGGTAATGTGATTACCTATAAAGAGCGATTGGTTGCGAAAGGTTTCAAGCAAGTTCATGGTATTGACTATGATGAAACTTCCTCACCAGTTGCCATGGTTAAATCCATCCGGATTCTATTGGCTATAGTAGCATACCATGATTATGAGATATAGCAAATGGATGTCAAAACCGCTTTCCTTAATGGAAATCTTTCAGAGGATGTGTACATGACACAACCTGAAGGTTTTGTCGATCCAGAGAATGCTAATATGGTATGCAAGTTGCTAAGGTCCATTTATGGATTGAAGCAAGCTTCATGGAGTTGGAATCTTTGTTTTAATGATGTGATCAAAGAGTTTGGTTTCATTCAGAACGAAAATGAACCATGTGTTTACAAGAAGGTTAGTGGGAGCATTATTGTTTTCTTGTTGTTGTATATTGACGACATTCTACTCATTGGGAATGATATTCCGACGCTACAGTCTGTAAAGACATGGTTAGGAAAGAGTTTCTCGATGAAGGACTTAGGAGAAGCTGCCTATGTGTTAGGTATAAAGATCTATAGAGATAGATCCAAAAGGCTTCTCGGGCTAAGTCAGAGTACATATATTGACAAGGTGCTAAAGAGGTTTAACATGCAAGATTCCAAGAAAGGATTCTTGCCCTTGTCACATGGCATAGCTCTCTCAAAGAATCAATGTCCTAGTACATCTAAGGAGAGAGAGCGGATGAGTAAAATTCCTTATGCTTCTGCAATAGGATCTATCATGTATGTCATGCAATGTACTCGACCGGATGTCGCTTATACTTTGAGTGTCACAAGCAGATACCATTCTGATCCAGGTGAGAGTCACTGGATAGCGGTTAAGAACATCCTTAAGTACTTGAGAAGGACTAACGATGCATTCCTGGTTTACGGAAGCGTGAATGAGCTTGTTGTAAAGGGTTACACAGATGCTAGCTTTTAAGTGTCACAAGCAGATACCATTCTGATCCAGGTGAGAGTCACTGGATAGCGGTTAAGAACATCCTTAAGTACTTGAGAAGGACTAAGGATGCATTCCTGGTTTACGGAAGCGTGAATGAGCTTGTTGTAAAGGGTTACACAGATGCTAGCTTCCAAACCGACAGGGATGACTTTAGATCGCAGTCAGGTTATGTGTTTTTGTCTTGGAGGTGGTACTGTATGCTGGAAGAGTTCCAAGCAGGGAACAGTTACCGACTCTACAACAGTGGCTGTGCAAAGTTCCTTCTGAGAACAATGTAACAGACCCGTTGACTGAGTCTCTCACACAGCGGAAGCATGATGGTCATGCTGTATTCATTGGTATTAGATACATGTATGATTGGCTTTAGTGCAAGTGGGAGATTGTTAGTGTAATATGCCCAAAAGCCAATCAATGGATGATTGTTTACAGTCATGTATACACATTAAGGTTATTCCAATAAATATCGTTTATGAGATAAACACTTGCACATATTTATAACCCTAGAATATTTATATATTCTTAAATGTCCCTAGTCGATTATTATTATGGATGGGTTGTAATAATAAATTAAGACTAGCGTATGTTGAGAATTTATATGTGATATGAATTCTACATATGGGTACAAGTTAGAGAACTTGTGGACTAGACTGACCCACATAAGAACGCTACATGGAACGTTATATGTTTGTCGATAGCGGTTCTTATATGTATTGTCCTTAGACCTGAGATCATCAAGGTTCCCAACATATGAATCGTATACTTTGATATTACTCTTGGCTATTTCGTAAATGAGTAGACTTAGTGTAATCATTGGGTATATGATAAATGTGTAGTGGGTTCTGTTTGATCCAGAGGGGATTCGTCCAACCCATATAACGGGTATATTATCGGATGGTTTCTTGATAGAGTAGAACCGGAAATGCATGGCCATGCTCGGATTATGATATGGTGATATAATAGGTATCCGTTTTACGCAGTTAACTCGAGGATCAAGAAACCGAGATTGAACATAAGCGAGATTGACATATTCCATGTCTCGTGTTTAATCTTGAAAATGGGACGAAAGGACGATGACATGTTCCGAGGCACATAGAATCAGTACTGATCTTGTCGTTCGGGTAGCAATGATGTGTTGCTAGACGCCGCTCTTTGCTTATAATTGTAAATGAGTTTACAATTATTGCCGGACGTTACAAGTTCCTACAGGGTCACACACTTAGAATCGTTGATTCGAGCAGGTGGTTGAACCGTGGTTGGACCATGGTTCGACCAGGTGTGGTTCGACCGTGGTTGGACCGTGGTTGGACCAGGGTCGTTTTGGGCTGGTTTGATTCAATAATTGTCAGAATTATTGAGCCAAAACTGATTCCTTGTGATGTGTAATCCCATTAGTGCTTAGTTGTAGACAAGATAATGGGTATCTTAATCATGATGGACCATTATGTTGGCCATTACCATAAGCACTAATTGAGTGACATAATTAGATTATGCTTTGGGTTTTTGGTTGATTGCATTCTGGTTTTTGTGAGCCTTGAGAGTGTTTTTCAGACCAGCAAGAACACACACAAACACTTCTTTTCTTTGAGAACGAAAGAAGAACACAAAACACCATATAGCTCCCGGAAATCCGTAGCTAGCACCACGGTTCGGGAGTGCTCGGGTTGGAGATCATGAGATGGTTTCCAGCTGTGATCGACGGTTCGTGTGGATACTGTAGAGGGGCGGGATTTCTGTCCGGCTCTAGCTGATTCGGTTCTACAGTTGGGTGAAAGACCTCAACCGTTTCAGGTATGTCCATTTTTGTTGTTCTATTTAGTTGCTTCACTTGGATCCTCCAAGGTTTCCGGGTTTTTTCGCTGCACTTGATTGTCAAGTTTGCATGCCCGGATATTTACAGAAATCACATTGATGGACAAGACCTGTAGGAACCAATACAAAATCTTAAGAGCTTCTTGAACACATCATGACCGTAGGACTATATTTGGATTCAGCTAAAAACCAGAAGAGTCATGATCATCCATTACCACTGTTGGATAGTGGAAGGAGCAAAGCAATTGTCAATCGCAACTATTAAGCCATTTGATGACCAAGATATGTATCCTATGAGAGGGATAGTGATACTTTAAAGAGCTCAAAAAAATTTAGCATTTGAATATCCTCGTGGCATATTTAACTTGAGATGCAAGAACAAACTTCAATCATGTCCATTGAACCAACCTAAGAACCAATTAGATCGGGCCCGTTACCGGGTTGCCTACGTACCCGTGAGTATGGTATGCGGCATGTTTGATTTGATGGTGTTTGGTGATGTTGGATGTTTGTCTAAGGTGACAGGTGTTTGGTAGAACACTTGTCCATTTCCTAAGGATTGTGGTGGTTGGATGTTTGTCTCGTCAAATTAAGTCCGGCTAAATGGATTGATATGTGGAGATCACTTCCTCGTTTTTTTTCCTTTTTTCTTTTTTTTTTATTTTTTTTCTTTTCCTTCGAATTTTTTCAATTTTTTTTCTTCTCTTATTTTGTTTCGTTTCTTTTTTCCGAATTTTTTCCTTCTTTTTTTCGAGAAAGTGACCTTGGAAAGGGTGTGATGGAATCATTGCAAGCCGGATCTACTTTTGGAAAGAATTCAACGAGACTAATGTTCCGGATGGGCGTGTTGGGCAAGCACTTGAATTGATCAGGGAATTTGGGCAAGTATTCAAAATGGGCTAGGTGAGGATTATATTCACGGGATCAGGTCTCCGTAGTTCGTTTGAAAGGTTCCCGGGTTGGGCCAATGGATTTTCATGAAATTTATAAATTACAATACATATGCACACATAAATGAGGGAATGAGAATTCTATTATTTTTGAAAAGATCAAAAATACATTTATTCAAACGCTTAAAGATAAAGTGCGTCTAACATGATTAAATCACCACTTTATTGAACTTCGGACTCTAAACAGTGATAACTCAAATTTTGACTCTCAAGGAAATGGCCTCCGATTCTTCCATCAATTCTAATTCTTAGGGACAATGATCAACCCCTCGTCAATCAAGTCTTGAATTCCTTTTCCTGTAAGTGTTTCTTTGATGACCTTGGCTTTGAATTTTTTAAATTGTATTGAGGACATGGGTTCTGGGTGTTAGATATCGGGTTGTTGATTTGATGTTTTTTTTTTTTGCTGTTGTTGGGAATTTTGCAGAATGGTGTATAACGTTTTCGGGTTGTTTTGTTTGTTCTTTTTCCGGTAAGGCTATCACCGAGTCCGGTGGACTGTTCCGGCAAGACGATGTATTCTCGGCATTACATGGTAACCTGATGCACATGAAATATGCATAGTTCTAGGCATGATTTTAGATATAATTTGCTCTCATTCTATCATATGATTAAATGCCTTCCTTTGCACTATTTCATCATGTTCCTTTAAATTCATCCCTTATTGTGTGATTAGTGATTCCAAGTGCATTTCGAAGGATTTTGGAGGATTTTATTGAAGAATTCGTAGGGATAGTCTCTGCCACAGCCTGAGCCTGTTCCGGGATTTTGAGAGCTGTTGTTCATTGCAGAATTAATAAAAGGCCACGAACCCTCCTCCAGTCACAATATATCCACTGGACTTTGCTATCCCTGCCTTGATCCACAAAGCCTCCATGCCAGCACACCAATCACAACAGAAGTTGGAATCAATTGCGAGGAAGAACCAAGAATGATTGCAAACAGACCCACCAGAGGCGCAGCCTGTGGATTCTGCAGAAACTAGAAAAAGTGCAGAAAGAATATTAAATTCTGCCACTTGCAGAACTTCGCCACTTGCAAAACTTTCAAACCTGGAATCATACCCTGAGCGTTTCAGAAGACTTTCTAAAGGGAAAGAGGCATTAATCATTTCACCTAGAGAATATTCTACTTAAAGAACTATTATCCTCTCCAAAAGTTTTCTAAACCTGCAGACTCGACAGATTTTAGCCTATCAACACACTTCCCATGGCGCCTTATCCTGACGAACATGACGGGTAAACTGAAAACCAACTTGCTCAACCTTCATGATTTTGAAGCAAGTGGGGTGGAGAGAAGAGGGCAAGTTGCGCCTATATAAAGGAGGAAGGAAGAAGAACAGATCATCAAATTGAACCATCGATCATACACCAGAAATTAGCAGAAGTCCTAGAACAAAGGTAGAACCCAGAAACATCAAGGGTTCAAGGGAAACACGATTCTGCAGCCTTTTCTAGGTAGAAATCGTGTTGTCCCTAGCCTTCAATTGGTTCCAAGAATTATGCTATCCTTTATTCCCATTGTTTTTGTAATTCTGATTATGAACTAAACAACACCACTTAGGTTGAAGGGGTGTAATATGTCTCTGATTTTATTGCAATAAATTGCTCTTCCTATAATCTTAACCTGTTTTCTTGTCTTGGTTGTTTCAAACTTGCTCCATGTCTGAGTATTGATCAAACCCATGCATGATTACAGGTAGCTAGGTGGAGGACTGAGAGGTGAAACCATAGCTACTGGACCAACAACAACCAACCCTTAGTTCTTAGCTTTTGACAGAAGTTAGGAACTAATTGAGGAATTAGCCTCAGCACCACTCTTAATCCCCTAGATTTGACCGATGCAAAAGCAGTAGGATGAGTGAGAATGATGGGAGGCACCTGTGAGTGAAAGCAAATGGGTGCATAATAGGTTGAGAGCCCCTGCAAGAACTAATCCTTATATCTTTACTACATGCAGTCGAAAGGCCCAGTCACAGGCTCAGCCTGTCGCAGCATAAGTCAGGTAGATACCACCATTTTAATTTGATTCTTGATTGACTACTGAGAAGCCTATTTTAACCAAGTAGTAACTTGGTGAAGGACCGAGAGGTGAAGCCAGGTTTACTAGACCAACAGTAGTCAGCCTTCACTCCCTAGCAATTCGAGAGAAGATAGGGAAAGACTATGGGTATTTAGAACTAGCAGTAAACTTCACCCTTAGGTGAACATCTTTCCTAGTGACAGGGGGTAGATGGAAGCTTGGAGAACAATCAGTAAGATCGAAAGCCGTTGATAGTACACTAGGTTGAGAGCCCCTTCAAAACATCTTATTAAACACATGGCGTAAACAGGCTCAGCCTGTTGTGACGCTGTTGAGCAATTTAAAGCATAAAACAGGGCATGTGAACCCCGGATGCCTAAAACTTCACTAATTCTGATCCTTTACTACTTCAACTCCGCTGTTATGTTTATTTTATTGCTTAGTTTACATTTTAATCAACATTCACCAAAAATCCATTTCTATTTAATTGTTTCAAGCCTAATTTGTCTATTTAAAGGTAATAGGCTCAACCCAGTCCCTGCAAATACGACCCTGATAAGTACTACAACAACCTTGTGCACTTGCAGGAACCCGTTGACGATAGTCGACATCATAACCTCCGAGCTATGACGTGTATGTCAATTCTTGTACAAGTTATATAGTGTAAATGCATTTAATTAGTGCATTGGAAATAAATGATATTAGCGGAAACCGAGTGAGGCGAGTTGAGAGGCACGTGGCCGGAATTCCACAGACGTAGGTAGAAACGTTAAGCCGAAAAAGTTGGCCTTGGGGGTTTGGTTTAACACGATTGTTATGATGGGTCGGACCCAGGCCCAATAATGACATGTTTATAGTATCTGCTATGTTAAAGTGGAAAATCGGTATGAATTGGGCTTTAGGCACAAAGGTGGATTTGGAGCTGGGATGAATATGTTTTTAGGCCAAATAACAAGTTGAACCTTGTATGTGCTATTGTGGACTTCATAAGATTCGGGCTTCAAGCCCAATGGCATAACTGGACTTAAAAGTGGATTTAATGATGTGGGCTTTCGACTCGGGTATAAATTTGGATTTGTTTTGGGCTTAGACCCTGATATCTTAGAAATGGGCCTAGTGTTATGGTTTAAACTTAGGACAATATCATCGGCATGCATTTATTATTTGACATGTATAAATATCTTTTGTGATGTGTATATTCATAGGATATTACGGGTATAGGAATGTCGAGGCAGAATAAGGCTTCTCCTTTTAATGCAACTATTACGGTCAGGTGAGGACATATAAACCTTTGTATATGTTACTGCCTACAATACTCGGGCTAATAACCATGGTAAATAATGTGGTAATTCGTGGTCGGCATACAATAACATATGTATGTATGCCTGTTGTGTTATTGCTCTTGTACACACTGTGTGACGTTACAAGTCTTTTATATATGTTTTGCAAATGCATGTTGGTGTGGTGTTAGCTAGTTTTACTTGCCAAGTTTGCTACATACGGTGATTGGAGTTGTGTGATGTTGACCGGCAGCATCGAAGGGAAGGTTGGGTACCTCTCCGGACATTTTTTGCGGTTTAACATGGTTATCCAGGGGAAGGTCGGTGCACCCCTAGAACACTTGCACCAGTTGGGTGTGTCTGAGCGCACCCTCAAGGAGCCGGTGGCCACTCGAGGTTTATCGGTGATTTTACGCCTCAGAATCTACCCCTTCTGAGGTACGACACTTGGGTTTCACACCCGGATCTAATCAGATGCATTACTGAGATATTACTCACAGTAGAGGGCACTGCCAATTAAGCATAATAAGTAACAGAAGATTCTGTGTTGTGCACTATGGCTGTGATTGCTAGATACCGATGTGTTTGTAGTTGACTGGGAAATGTATACAATTGGTTTATTGGTTTTATAGTGAGACAGTGGTTTGGTCTCACCCCTCACTTTTACACACAGGTTGGCTGATTGAGAATCAGGAACCGTTCAGGTACTGTGCCTACTTAGTTTTGGGTCGGATCCATAGTTGGCATGCATAATTGTTGTTATTTGATTATATGTTTACATATAGCTTCCATTGCGTCTCATTGTAAGATTTATTGCTCGGGCTTAATTGAGTGATGCTATTTATATTCTCGGTGGTGTTGCCGGTGGAAAGTATTTGCATGATAAGTTGTGTTGCTTGGTGATTTTCGTGTCCCAAGAGTAAAAGGGTAATTTGGTCATTATTTATTTAATTTATATTTTATACTAATAAATTGAAATACGGGCGTTTCAGCTTGGTAGCGGAGCAGGCTTTAGAACCTTGGTTTTAACGTGATTGTACTTGTGCTTCTATGTGCATTAGTCTGCTCCTTGGGTCTTGTATTTTAAAATGAAGAAAAAAGGGTTTCTACATGCATATGCATATATGTAGGAGTCGATATCGATCCGATAGGCTAGTAGCTTAATGCTAATGGTCGGAATGACACGAGAATAAAATTTTTGACCTTGGTTGTCAATGTTGGTTTAAGTGGTGCATCCACTGTTTATTTGAATCTAGGTAAATCGTTATGCTTCGGCTCATAATTGTTTTAGTGTATGAAGGGATTACACCATCTAAGGTGTTGAAAGGCTTACTCGTAACGTGAGTAGAATGATCGGCATGGTCAATGAGATGTTGTTTTATTAGCAATCGCACTAACATTCGATGTTCTCGGGGTTGATTTGAGACGGTTTTCATGCACCAAGCGAAGATGGCTTTCCAACGGGATGGAGTTATCTCTTCGTGCCTTATCGTGTAAGGATGTGTCGTTGCAACGGTATCACTACATGTTGAACCGTTAAGGTGTGGTGTTAAAGAGTTCTATTATCCAGCTCGGGTAACAATGATGGCATGTGACATGGTCGTGCATTATTTGTTGTCGAAACCCGTTAAGTGGTGTCCTATGTGGCTTTTATGCCGGTGTTGTTGTTATTCCCAAAAGGATGTTTTCATGAGTGTTGATTTCTGTGGCGATGTTGTCATTGATCGAGTTTGTCAAGGTGTGTCGACGGAGTTGTTGATAGTTTTTCTTTGATCTTATCTTGATAGACTCAGGTGAGTTTGATGTGACACCAGCATGGATTGGATATCCAAACGCCAGGCAATGGTGGTTTGTCGGGTTACGAAAATGTTCTTGTCTTCTTTATTAGTGCAAAGATTGGTTTTTTGTTGGAGAGCAAAGAGCTCTATCAGCTTGAGTTTCTCGGCTATCCAGATTTTCGGGATGATCTGGGAAAGATGTAACACTTCTTATGCTCACTTGGTTGATTCTTCAGTACCAGTGTCGGGTGTAGAGGTTATTCCGATGGTGTAGGAGTCTTCCGATATTTTGCCTAATGATTACCAGGGTTGCCTTAGGAATGCGAGGTGGAGTATACGGTGGACTTGGCACTGGGAGTTGCCTTTTTCCATAACACCTTATAAAATGGCTCTGATTGAAGTAACAACTTGAGGAGTTGATGAGTAAAGTTTTCGTTAGACCGAGCATTTTGCCATGTGGTGCACCAGTTTTGTTCGTTAAGGAAATGATGGCAGTATGCAGAAATGTGTTGACTACAGCGAGTTGAACAGGTAACCTTTGCTGATGTCGATCTCTAGTCAGTTGCGGGGTGCATCTGTGTTCTTGAAATTTGTGTTACGATCCAATTACCATCAGGTCAGGATTGCAAAATGGGACATATCGAAGACGAAATTTTACACTCAGTGTGGTCACTACGAGTTTGTTTTGTTGTTCCGCTTGGGTTGACAAATGCTCTTGCAGTTTTCTTTTGTGTGATGCATGGGGTGTTCCTCAAAGGCCTGGACCGATTTGTGGTCAGTTTTAGTCGATGATATTTTCTTCTACTCGAGAAGTAAAGCCAGGTATAAGGGGTATTTGAGTCATGTTATGCAGAAGCTGAGGGGACAACAATTGGCTGCCAAGCTCAGCAAATGTGAGTTTTTGTTGGACGAGATTGTGTTTCTCGGTTATCTGCTATCCAGTAAAGGCATTAAGGTAGACCCAACGGAAGTAAAGGAGTTGTGGAATGGGAATCACTGAAGGATGTGCTTGAGACATGGAGTTTTCTTGGACTTGTTGGTTGTTACTGGATGCTTATTGACGGTTTTTCTTGATTGCGGGATCCTTAACGAAGTTGTTGAGGAAAGAATGTGAGTTTGTTTGGGATGACCGTAGCCAGTAGAGTTAGGTGGAGTTAAGAGGGTCGTTTGACTACTACATCGGTGTTGACTATTCCTAAACTCGGTATGGTGTACAAGGTGTTCAGTAATGCTTTTAGTACTTATGCCTCTAGGCAGTTGAGAGCCATGAGAACAATTATTCGACCTATGATTGGGGGTTAGCTGTTGTGATTGCAAATCCTTTAAGCTGGAAGATAGTTGCTTCTGCTGGTGAGGACCTAGTTCTTATACTTTACCTTCCTAGCAGAGTTGGGGGTCTTTAGATGCACAGTTAGAGGTTGATGATACTAAGGTTATGGTAGCTAGTTTGAGCATCCGATCGACCCTATGGGACAAGAATATTGAGTTGTGGTGTGATGATCCTCATCTATCGGAGATTGTAGGATAAGGCTCTCGGTGGAGAGAGTGTTAGTTTTTATGTTCCGGAGGATGGTGCTTTGATGACCAGTGATCGGTTGTGTGTTCCTGATATGGACGATTCGAGGAAATGGATCATGGAGGAAGCGGATGACGCACCATATGTTATGCATCCAGGTAGCACAAAAAAGTGTCTGAACCTGAAGAGTCACTATTGGTAGCCCAGGTATAAAGAAAGATATTGCGGAGTTTTGTGGCTCGTTTTATGACTTGTCAGTAGGTGGAGGCCGAGTATCAGGTTTATGCGGGCAAGCTGAGAACTTTGATTATTCCGTAGTGAAAGTGGGAGCATATCACAATGGATTTTGCGATCGGGTTATTGAGGACCCGGGGTTGGTATGATGCTAAATGGGCCATTGTTGATTGGTTGGCTTGGTCAGGTCATTTCCTTTCTCTATACAAGACAAATATGATGGATAAACTTGCATAGTTGTATGTTTCGGTATTGTGAGACTACAAGAAGTTCCACTATCCATTGTGTCGGACAAAGATCCGAGGTTTACTTCCACTTCTGAAAGAGTTGTAATCAACTTTGGATCCTAAGCTAAATTTTAGTATTGCTTTTTTATTTGCGGACCGATGGAAAGTCGAAGTGTTCTTTTAGGACACTGGAGGACATGCTTTGAGTTGATGTGCTTAACATCATTGGTGCTTGGTATTAGTTGTTGTCGTTTGTTGAGTTGTTTACAATAACGATTACCATTCCAATTTTGTCGTGGCCTCATACGTGATCTGTCGGGAGGAGGTAGGTCTGAGACGGGCGATTGGTCCAGACCTAGTCCAGGGGACCGGTAGATCAGATCGGGGTGGTCAACCAGTCCGTGATAGCTGCTTAGGACCGACAGCAAGGCTTTGCTGATATGCATTGTCATGAGGTGGAGTATAATGTAGGTGATGGGACATTCCTCTGTGTTGCTCCCTAGATATGGTTACCCGGTTTGGGAGGTAGGGCAGGTTGAGCCCTTGTTTTTATTGATCTATATGAGATCAGTGAGTGGGTTGATTCGCTGGTATATCGTTGACTTTTCGGAGGACATGTCTCGTATACATAATGTATTCCATGTCTCGATGGTGAGTCGTTATCGATCTGATCTGTGTCATGTTATGTTCCTGATAGAGGAGGAGGTCTGATGATTTGACCTATTTCGAGGAGCCGGTGAAGATTCTGGCTTAGAAAGTTCAGCAGTTAACAAGTCGCACTATTCTTATGGTTTTGGTTAGAGCCGCCAAACTCTGGATGAGGATACTTGGGAGGTTGAGTCCCATATGGAGAGCAGTATCCACATCTGTTCTGTTTTTTATCTCGAAGTTTTGCGGACGAAATTTTATTAAGTGGGGTAGAACTGTATTGCACCAAGTTTTGTTAATTAATTTCTACGAAACTTTCGGATTTTTTTTGGAATTTAGTTTCCAATTTTACCCTTGAGGTTTCTCCGGGTATTTTTGGTCAAGAAAGGTATTTTATTTCCTTGGTGATATTATCTTTTATGTGGAATTATTCTTTATTCAAGATTAAGTTGGGAAAGTTTCAATGTTATTTGTGTTTGTGTTTAGAACACAAGGTTTTGAGCAGTTTTATTCAAAATTACGTCGTTTTGGGGAGGTTATAACATAATCTTTCCTCCTTTTCGTTTTGTTTTTTGGAGGGGGCACATTTGCTATCATCTAGATCATTTTTGTGGATTGTGGTGTGGAAGGTGCCCCTTCTTTTCTTTCCTTTTTCTTCTTTTCGTTCTCTCGTTTTCGAGGAGGATGACATCTTTTGTGAACAGGTGCTTTAAATGGAACTTTTTTGGAAGCTTGATTCATTTTTGGGAGCAATATTTCTTGACAAGTGTTCAAATGGACATGATGCGGTTAACGTGGAGGCTGGGCTAGATAGGTGTCAACATGGGTACGTGTTAGAAAGCTAGTGCGGGTAAGTGTTTATAAATCAGTTGGCGTTGGTCGAATATATGTTAGGTAAGGTCGGATTACATCTACAGAATCAGGTCTTCATAGTTTGTTTTATGGTCCCCTAGATTGATCCGATAGAATATCAGGAAGTCATGCACACTTTGCCATATACACACAGAAGATAAGAGAATAAGAGTTTTATTCCTTATGTGAAAAATCAAAGCACAAACAATGACATTGTTGATTGTTGGTCATATAATTTAACCATCGCCCCTTTTGACTCGACTCAACTTCTAGACTCTAAAGAGCAACTACCCCTCCTCTCCCAATTCTCGATCATCATTTTATCCATACTTAGCAATTCGGCCTATGGTCTCTAATCAATTCTCCCCACACTTGCACTTATTTTTTGCTTCTTCGCTTCACCCCTGTTACTTTGTCTCACTACTTCCATGCCTTTCTCCCACTTATAGGATCTTCTCCTTGATCGAGTAGCATATCCAGCCTAGGGTCACTAGTCAATTCTCTGACACTTGCACTTCTGATCTACCCATCAACATCATTGAGTGATCCCTTTAAGTACATCACCTCTACTACCTCTTCTCATTGCCTCCTTGTTATCGACACCCCATCATAGCTTCCATCATCCCTTCCATCGTCATATCTCACTGTCATCTTATTCGTCATCGTCACTTCTTCCTTCCGAAAATCAGGTCCCACATCTCCTCTCGCGAGAAGACCCAAACATCAACTCTCCCCATTCCTTGTCTCCTCACTGTACCTCATTTCATCTTCTTCCCGCGTTCTTCTTCATTGTTTCTCCCCCAAAAACTGGGATTTACATTTCTTCCCATTAGTTTGTATACTCAACTCTCATCAGCTCGGGTTGTCTTTGCATCCCGGTTCCTTGGCTTCCCAACTCGGCATCTCAACTTGACAACTTGAATTGGCTACTCCACTTGGTGTTTTAACTCAACTCGTCAACTCAGCTCATCGGCTCGGCTCATCAACTTGGTTCACAAACAAACATCGAGGCTTATATCATCCTCTTTGGGATAATACCCAGACTTGCTTCTCTTCTCACGAGAAAGTCCAACCAGGTCATCCTATCTCACCTCTTCTGCCATAAATACTAGGGCTTACATCTCTCACGAAAAGGCCCAAAGTTACCTCAGTGTCTTAATTTGGTGCCTCATCATTGCTTCTGCCTACTTCCCACCTTTTTCTTTAGGATATATTCACGACTTCCAACATCTCCACTATCTCCTTGCCTGCCTTCTGCTCATGGGATCATTGTCTTAGGATACATCTATAACTTCCGATGTTTTCAGCATCTCCATCGAACTAAGGCATTCCTTTCCATGGTGTCCTAGGGGTTCAATTCTAGTAATAGTGTTCACGGTCATCAAGAGTCCTACACTTGAGCTTGGTTTATTTTGAAGCACTTGGATAGTGGGTAAATCTGATGGAATACATTCGCAAAATATTTTTCCTATTCATTCGAAACATTTTTTCCTTTTTCTTTCTTTGAAGACTCAGGCCCAAAAAGATGAGGATTTGAAAAAGTGAAACACCCTAGCTCGAATTTGTTTCTGTGCTTTGAAAAACATGCGATGTGATGTTCAATGTATGCAAAAGTGAATTCCCTGAAACAAAGTAGACCGACTTTAAACATGTATATTCACACCTCTAGGGTTTTTTTTTCTATACTCTTTTCTATTATATATTGTTTGTGGTTTTTTTGTTTATCGATAGAAAAACACTCTATTTACACATATACTCGAATCCACAACAATTATCACACAAAATGCACATACCACTCATTAATTCATCATGCATGAGAAGCTCAGGGTATGCAGCTGGTTGGGGGCCAAAAGACTGCCACTAAGGAATAGTTTGACCTACTCATCATGTGATGATAGATATCGCGTGAGGTCCAAGGCCTATTAATCCCTATCATTGCTGAGTAGCGAGAAACGGGTTCACTCAAGCCACTATCGCTTATGGAAAGCATTGTAGCGGACTCGGATTCCCTCGCCCTCTTACGGTAGAGGCTTCACATTAATCATCATGAATGCAAGGCACTTATGATGACACATAAAAAGGCATAACAAATTCAACGATTGCACAAAGTTTCTTAGACCCACTACTTCCCTAGTGGAGTCGCCAGCTGTCAGGACCCAACCCAAGATTAATTGGGCCTCCTCACCTATTCCCTTACACCATCTTTTTAACCATCACCCAATATCTTTGGAGTCGCCATCCGAATTTTATTATAGGACAAAATTCGGAAAAAATTGTTCTTAAGCCTCAATGACTCCGTTTAAGGCAACCGACTAGCGAACCAAAGATGCTGGGCCCGAGGGTTCGTCACGGATGGGAAGGTGATAGGCACCCATCCATGTTGGGGCGAAATTTTGTTCAATTGATGAATAATTGTATGCCTTGTGAAAGTGTGTGTTGTGTGAAAACAAATCGTGTAATATGAATAAAATGAACTGGAACAAAAAAGAAAATAAAAATAATTGGGCTTGAGTTTCCACCACTAGAAACCACCTACGTACCCCGGCGACCGGGTTCAAAGCCCATGTAGTTCTTGTTCATGGCATCATAACACTCACATCATCAATAGCATCATCAAATCCTCAGCAAATAGTAAACACAAAAAGGGTTTAGTGTTACCCCTTGTAGCCCTCCTCTAGCTCCTTGGTTTCGGTTGAATTGTGCACCCACTTTCTTCCCACTCCTTAGCTCAACTTTTTATTCCCTCTTGGTCTACCCTTATTACCTTTTTGTTTATGCTACCCATGAAATTCTTCCAGAGTTTCTGCCTAAAACTATTTATGAACTTAGAGAGGTAGAGTTTCTCCAAGTACTAAAGCTTATGGGAATTTCTGTTAAAGAGATTGTGTATCTTGGATGTGAATTAGAGGTCCTATTTATTGAGTTCTGGGGAGTGCAGGGATCATGCACCTCTTAATGGTCAAGATTCTGGCCGGAAATCTGGGCCAACAACCGTGTAGGATCAAATTAGAAACAAAATCAGGGAAAAATCAGCTTTCTGGGGGCCTATGACCGCCATGCCTGGCAGTCATCTCTTGGATGATAGCCAGGCCTGGCGGTCATCCCGAAATGGCCACCTGGCTCCCCTCGGTTTCATGCGTTCTTACCATTTTTGGTCCCCAATCCCCCTAATTCTGCCTTGATTTTATCTAACCGTGTATTTAACCCCTAATCAATTCAGAAAATCCTCTTCTCTTGGTTAGTACTCCTCCTAATCATCCCATAATTGATTGATAGACATTAAACCCGCATTTTATACAAAAATCATACCAAAAACACATTTACCTTTTAAAGGATGAATTGATTCTGATTTTCCACGAAAATCAGAGTCAAGATTAGTCTGCAAGTAAGGTGTCTACGGACCAATTAACTCTGGAAAATCCATATTCCATTAACTTAGGGCGCTGAATTCATTCCTAACTCAAGAATAAATCATCTCAATATAATTGGGTTGAAATAAATAAAAAACCTCAAATAAATAGAATAAAAAATATTTTAGTAAATTAGACCTTAATATATATTTTTATCCTAAGATTAAATCATCTCATTATCCTAGACTTCAAACACATAAAAGTTCAAATTACCAAAATACATGAATTCTACTAAAACATATTTCAAACATGCCTTATCCCGTGACAAATTCATCTAAACAATCTCAAGGTTAAAGTATGTTTAAAATCCAACTTAGAAGAATATCCGTTGGTCAAATTTGGGTGTCCAACTATGATTCCTCGGAGGATCTTCTCTTCCAATTCATTGATCATAGTCCTAAATCGAAGTTTTGCTTCATTCTCTTGATGTAGATTACGCTCCTCCCACTTTGGTTGCTTTTCCTTCTTCATCGAGATATTTTCCAGGGTCATACCCTCGTTGTCAACACTCCTAGCCCGCTTGTCACAGTCTTTACACATGGTTCACTGTCAATTATAAAAGAAGATTTCAATATCTTGTTGTACGGATTCAAAGGACTGGCCATTATAAAAAAAAGTTTCGGTTTTAAAGAGGTACGGGATGGATATTGATTCCTAAATTATTGCATTTTATTTTCAAAATCATGCGGTATGTTATGCCATATGCAATCCTATTTTTAAAAATCATGAGGCAAAAGGGCATCTACCCGAATTTTCAAATATATCTCAATGTTTTCAATTGATGGGAAACTTCCTTAGAAATCAAGTGCCTTCCAATTATTTATCTTCCTTCAACTAAAGCCATGGAGATTATCTACTCTTTTCTTCTATCACCACCAATGCATGCATGAGATTCGCATCCATAACAATAAAAAACAACACACAATATAAACACAAAACATATTTCACACAAATGCGCATACCACGTATTGATTCATTATGCATGAGATGCTAGTGTATGTAGGTGGTTGGGAGCCAAAGGACCACCACTAAGGGATACATTGGTCAACCCCACATGTGACGTAGGATGTCCTATCATTGCTAAGTGGTGAGAAATAGGTTCACACATGCCACTAACCTCGTACGACGGTATGTAATGGACTTGGATCCCCTTACTCTCTTAAGGTAGAAGCTTCACACATAAATCATGAATGCAAGGCTCGCATACGAAAAACAAAAAAGCATACAATAATCAACGATTGCACAAAATTTCTTAAACCCTTTACGTCCCCAGCGGAGTCGCCAACTGTGAGGAACCGACAAAAGATTAATTGGCCCCTCACCTTATTCTTACACCTTCTTAACCAATATCCAACATCAAAGGAGTCGTCATTTGAATTTTATTGCAGGGAAAAATTTAGGGAAAAACCTATCTTATGCATCAACAACTTCTTAAGGCAACCAATCATAGTGAACGACAAATGTTGGATTCAGGGGTTCGTCACAGATGAGAAGGTGTTAGGCACCATCCGTGTTTGAGGCAAAATTGTGTGAATTTGATGATCAAAGTATGCCATATACAGAAGCAACAACAATAAAAACAATAACAAAGACAACACCAAAAAAAAAAAAAGTAAAACATAATTGAGCTTGAGATTCCACCACTAGAATCGGCCTACGTTCCTCGGCGACCGGGTTGAAAGCTCACATAGTTCTTACAAAGCATCATCCAACGATCAAAGCATTAGTAGCAGTACCGTCAAATCAACAGCAAAGAAACATCAAGGTTTAGTATTACCTCTTGTAGCCCTCCTCTAGCTCCTTGCGATTCGGTGTCCTCTAACCCAACTTTTCTTCCACTCCTTAGCTCAATTTTGCGTTAAGTTCAATTGCATTTTAAATATAAAATACAGTCGAATCAGCTTTTAACTTCAAAAGAAAAGTTGTAGGTCTCCCTCTTAGCTTTCCAGAGACACCAAGAATGCAGAAAACCAACGTCTGCAACTCAAGATATTGCCAATTTACTCGGACTGCATGCAACAGGGATTTCTACTCGGGATCACCAACTCTTCACCACTGGAATTGCCTTCAACCGCTTTCTTCTTACTCTCCTTTTTTTCTCCACTTTCTACCAACTCTTTGTTGTCCTTCTCCACGAAATTTCTCTAGAATAACAGCCCAAACGAAGATCCCCAAGCTTAGAGAAGAAGAGTTTCTCCAAACACATATGCTAATTGTAAATAGAAAAGAAGAGAATAACGTGTATCTAATTTGTCTTTAGAGGGGGTTTTTTTATAGTGTTTATGGTCTTAGGGTTCTTCCTATTAATCCTACCGTTGAGATTGAACCTTTAGATCTAACGGTTAAGAGCTAGGATCAAGAAAAGAGTAAAAAAGAGAAAAATTCCCGAAACTGGAAGCAATGACCGCCCAGGCCTGGCGGTCCTGTCTCCACGACCGCCAGGACTTGGGTACTGCTTCTGTTTTCCTTTTTTCCACTTTTCTTCTTTAGTCCCATTTCTACTTGTTTTTCACGGCCTCTAGAATGTTCCCTGACCCAGAAACACTCCTAACTTGTCTCCCAATCCCTACCTTTTCTTATTTATCAACCACATCAAAATTTTCCTCTTTTCTACTCCAAGCATAAAAGCACAAAATAGGAAAAAGATATATTTTAATCCACGAAAATTAGAATTAAAATTGTTTGCAGGTAATGTGTGATTATGGGCTGCTATTGCTAGAGGATCCATATCTTATTAGTTTGGACTTTAAATTTACTTTTAACCCAAAATTAAATCATCTCAATAATAATAGGCTCAAACAAATAAAAAGACCACACAAATAAAATATCCATATTCTATTAAATCAGACTTTAAATATATTCTAACCTAGGATTAAATCATCTCAATAATTACCAGGTAAAACATATAAAAGCCCAAATCAACAAAATGTAAATATTCTATTAAATTAAATCACAAACATACTCTAGCCTAAGATCAAATCATCTCATTAATCTATAAGTAAAAACACTTCCGTAATCTAAAATAATGAAATATATGTGGGTCAAATTTGGGTGCTCACACATCAAGTTTTGAAATTCTTTGCACAAAGAGTCATTAGTAGCACCAAATAGTATGTCATCCATATAAATTTAGAAATTGATTAGATCATTCTTATAGTGCTTCACAAAGAGAGTAGAGTCAATATTTCCTCTAGTAAAGCTTTGTGAGATCAAGAATGTAGTTAACCTATCATACCAAGCCCTTGGAGCTTGCTTCAAGCCGTACAATGCCTTTTTCAACTTAAAGACATGCTCGGATCTTCAAAATCTTCAAATCCGAGAAGTTTCTCAACATACACTTCCTCCACGATGAATCCATTTAGAAAGTCACTCTTCACATCTACTTGATCGAGTTTAAAGGATTTGTAGGATGAAAATGCCAAGAGCATCCGGATTGGCTCAAGTCTTGCCCCGGGAGCAATTGTCTTCATCAAAGCCAATTCCTTCTTCTCGATTGTACTCCTGAACAACAAGTTTGGCTTTGTTTCTTGTAACATTTTCAGATTCATCCAGCTTGTTTTCGAACACTCATTTGATGGAGTTGGAGTTTCTATCTGTTGTCATCTTGATTTTCTGTTCCCTGTACTGTTGCTCTTTGAGGCTGTGGATTTTGATTATCCACTTCTACAGCATCTTCAGAATTGTTAGTAGCAACAAATTCATCAAAGACGACATGCATAGACTCTTCTACCATTAATGATGATTTATTATACACTAGGTAGGATTTACTCTTAGTTGAATATCCAAGGAATACTCCCTCATCAGATTTTGCATCATATTTACCGAGTGGATCCTTTGTATTCAATATGAAGCAATTAGACCCGAAAACTTTAAAGTAGCTAATGTTTGATTTTCTATCACTCCAAATCTCATAGGGGTCTTTCTAGTGTGGATCTGATGGACACTCTATTGAGAATATAGCATGCTGTGTTTACTGCTTCAGCCTAGAAATAGGTGGGTAGATTATGCTCATTCAACATGGTTCTTACCATTTCTTGCAAGTTTTGGTTCTTCCTCTCCACTTTCCCATTTTGTTGAGGAGTTCTAGGAGCCGAAAAGGTATGATTGATGCCATTTCTTCACATAGGTGATTAAAGACAAAGTTATCAAATTCTCCTCCATCACTTCTATTCTTTGTTAATCTGTATCCTTTCTTATTTTGTAGCTTTCTAACTAAAGATGCAAACTCATGTAGAGCATGAACCTTTTGAGCTAGAAAGATTACCCAAGTAAAGCAAGAATAACCATCAACGATAACAAATGTATATTGCTTACCTCTTAGACTTACCATCCTTATTGGCCCAAAGAGATCAAGATGTAAAAGTTCCAGTGCCCAGGATGTTGATATAGCTTTCTTAGGCTTGAAGGAGATTTTGGTTTGTTTGCCAAGTTGACAAGCTCGGCATACTCTTTCTTTTTCAAACTTCATTGAAGAAAGTCCTCTTACAAGCTCCTTCTTTAGTAGGTTTGGCATGAGTTCCATGTGAGCATGTCCCAACCTTCTATGCCATAGCTCAGTAGTTTTTGTACTTATATTAAAACACTTGTTTATGGAGTTAGCAACATCACATATGTTAGAGTATAGATTTCCTAGCCTTCATGTGAAGATAATGTTACTATCCTCAAGACTAGTTACCGAGCATCCATTTGCTTCAAAGGTAACTTTGCAACCACGATCACAAAAGTTGACATATACTCAAAAGATTGAAGTTCATATTATCAACTAATAGCACATATTCAACCATACGATCCTTACCAATATTACCTATACCCAAAATTTTGCCTTTCAATTTGTCACCAAAGACGAAAGATCCTTGGGCTCTTGAGTAGGGGGATGTGAACATAGATGGGTCTCATGTCATGTGGCTTGAGCATCTACTATCAAGCACTCATTGATCCCTCTTTCCTTGTGGAACGATTCAGGTCTTAGGTACCCATACAAGCTTGGGTCCTTGGAGGTTAGTTTTGGTAATTTTAGGTACCCACATGAACTTAAAGGACAATTTTTATTTTTTTTCTGAATATGCAATTATTTATGCCATGTCCAATTCAATTACAAAAATGACAAGTAATGTGACTTTGATTGCTTTCAAAAAATTTAACAAACATGTTTCTATGTGATGATATTCTTTTCGGATTATAATGAGCATAGTTATGAATTTTTTTATTCTCAAAGACATTATGATTTGCCCCAAGACTTATCTTTTGAAAAGTATGCCTTTTGATGTGTGCATATTTAACACACATTTTTTGGTTTATTTTGATATTTATTGTCTTACTTTTAATATTGATTCATTTATTTTCTAGCATTTTATTTTATTAAATTCTTAACCTTGTGTGTGAGGACCTTTTTGCAGAAAATAAAGGAATTCTTGACCTTTTTGGAGACAAATTAAGAAAACATGGACTTGTTTGAAGGTTGTAAAGGAAGGAAGGATGCATGTGACCTTTTATGCCAAGTCAAAGACCGTTTAAGATTTTGCTCCTGCATTCATGCGACCTTGACTTGGTATTTAAATTGGAAAATGCCAAATTTCAGGCCCAGGATCATGACGAAATCGCCACCTAGCATGAAATCGTCAAGGCCCCTCCTCCATTCCACGTACCAACCGATTTTCATGGCATGGCTAGCATTTGCTCACAGCCAAAAATGGTCCCCTCCCTCCATTATAAATTGACGCATCAAAACAAAGCCAAGGGGGGCTTCCCGTGGACGCATCCACACGCACTAGGCTTAGGATTTTATTTTTTTGTACTTTTTCATTTTCTTGTCAAACACTTTATATTTTCCGGTTGTAATCTGACTTTGGAATTTAATTCAAGTGACGAGGTTATTCTTCAATTCAAGGTTTGGCTTATTTACTTGTTATTCATTTGTTTAATTCTTTCCTTGAAATAAAATAATGACTTCTCTAGTTATTAATTCCTCCCTTTTTATGGCTAGCTAATTTCTTAATCTAGGATTACGGAATGATCTTGTCATTATTTTCATGCAATTTTAATTAAAATATTATTTCTTTTAATTATTCTTTTTTGATCTGGTCTTTGATGCTTAATTAAGTTAGTTGCCTGATCAACAATTAGCTTAAATCCATAATAGAAAATTGTTAAGTGACAGCGTCAGTTTCCTATAGAAAACCTTAAACCGGGCTTTAGGAACCGACCTCGGGAGGGGCGTGCTTTCTATTGGAGACTTAAAGGTAAGGACTTAAAGCTCTTGATTTATTTCAAAACTGGCAAATGGATAGTGGAAATAAGTTAGGAAGGGGTTTTACGGCACTACGGAAGTAGGTTGTTGATCTAGTTAAGTTTATCGGTTCTTTCAAAGAAGAGTATTCTTAGGATTTAATATCAGATCTACACAGACAGGTCATGTAGTGACAGGACACGGCTTGGTTGTGTTGCACTTAATTGCATGAAAATTATGGCAAGGGATTCCCCGAAGTCCTAGGTGTTTTATCCCCAATTGAGTGATTTGTTATCTCTTTTGCTATTGCTCATTGCTGTTTATTTTTCTAATTGTTTATCACCACTCAATCGATCCCTCTTCGAGGCTTTATTTTTCGATATCCCATAGCTAATAGTACTTAGCAAAGATCCCTGTGAGATGACCTTGGTACTACAACAACCTGTATACTTGCAGGCGGCTATCACCTTTGCTGTCTAAGAATCATATCTAATCCTTTGTTTCCATACTCAAATTTCTTTAGCATATCATTTAGATACTCAACAAGTTTAGTTAACCTGCTATTCTCTTTCAGATTCTTATCATGCTTTTCTTGGTTAATTAAGATTTTCTTCCCAAGTTCGGTATATGCACTAGCCAGAGCATTCTTGTTCGTTTTGGCATAAAAAAGGCCAGAGGAACAAGATATCAGTTCGTCAATTAGTTTTTCACAGCTAGCTTGTTGATCCTTTTTTTTCTGATTCTAAGACCTCTATTTTGTTCCTAAGCTGAATATTTTCTTTTGCCATATTCTTAAAGTTCATGAACAACTCATCATAGGTATTTGTAAATTATCAAAACCACATTTACAGGAGTTAGAATCGATTACCTCATTGTGATCTCTTACCATGAGGCATATGTTAGCAGCTTCTTCTTGATCTGAATCACTTTTAGAATCTAGGTCTTCTTATGCTGCCATTGCCTTCTTTCCCTTATCCTTAGATATGTCAAACTTCGGTTTTCTTTGCAAAGAGCAATCGGCTTTAATATGTCTAGGGCAATTGCATCCATAACAAAGAGGTTGATCCTTCTTTGGCTCTTCAAGTTTGATTCCTTGTGGACTTCAAGTTTGACAAACTTCTGGGTGACAAGAGCAATGTCTGAATCACTTTCAGAGCCTTCATTATTCATGTTAAGAGCTAGCTCTTTCTTCTTTTTGGCTCTTTCTTCGAATTTTGATCCATGCACAATAAGGTTTCCCATAAGCTCACTGTAGGTAAGCATATTTACATCTTTGGCTTCCTCAATGGTTGTAACTTTGGGTTCCAATTCAATTGGAAGTGATCTATGGATTTTGGTTACCTTCTCCTTTGTTGTGATCACCTTCCCTAGACATGCAAGATTGTTGCACAAGATTGTGAACCTTGTGTCTAGTTCGTGAATGGACTTGTCACCCCCCATTTGGAACAACTCGAAGTTTCTCATGAGTCTGTTCATCTTTGTTTCTTTCACTTGATTAGTATCCTCATGAGCTACACATAAGAGATTTCAAATTTCATGAGCGGTGTTGCATGAACACGAACCCTTTCGAATTCGGCTTGACTGATCCAACAAAGGAGAGCATTCTCGGCTTGTGCATCTAGCTTTGCCTTCTTCATTTCTTCTTCACTCTAGTATCGCATATCTTTTGCTTGACGTGTGTATGGTGTGTTCACAATTTGCCACATCCCCAAGTCCTTTCCCTCAAGGAAAATTTTCATGTGGAATTTCCATTGGTCAAAGTTTAATCCATTGAAGTATGGAGCATTGTTGATGCTGTTTCCCGCGAATGCCATGATCTTTTTCTCCTGGAGGTTAATCCTACAATAGGGATCCTTGCTCTGCTACCAATTGTAGGGCCGAATTTGCTAGGAGGGGGGTCAATTAACCCTTTTTCAATTAATCACCGATTTGGCACCGCTAATGCCAAATCGTTTCTGTATCTAAAACTGGACGAATATGAACACATTTAAGAGGAGAGTTAGAAAAATTTGCATAGATGACTTAGAGTGATTCCCCACGCAGGAGTACGTCCACTACTCTAGGAATCTACCATGAGATTTCTTACCTCAACTATACTTGGCTTTTAACAGGTTCAACCATAACCTTTTACAAGCCTTTTCCCTAGGCTAAGCTCAAACCTATCACTCACTACAAAACCATCAAGTTTGCTGAATCTCACTTTAGTAGAATTAGTCCCAAGTCCCCACTAAAATATGTATCACTCTCAGAATGAAGTATCTTCAATGAACAAGTCAAGAAAATTTACAATTAAGCTCAATACTCAATGCTTAAGATTTCACAATTTCGGCTCAATGGAGAACTGCAAATATAACTCTGTTTTCTTGTTCAATAGAATTTCGCAATAGCAGCACTAAGTTGAGTTCTTTAGTCTTGCTTCAATTTATAGAGGCCAGGGAAGATGAAGCCTCCAAATCCAACGGTTACAAGTCACTGTCATCTACATTGGGATGTGGCATGATTGGCGCCAGAACGTTCATATACAAATTTTTTAGTTGGTGGCCTGTGCATGCCAGCAGACTCCTAGGTTTGATCATCCTAGATTGGACTGAATCGGAGAGATTCGTTGTGAAAGGTTTCAGACTTTTTATCAAGCATCTACAGAGATGGAAGAGATAGTATACTAGGTTTTATATGCATGGGAGTTGTCATAATATGTGACCTCAAAAACTCATGGTCACCAAGGTTAAGGTAAGTGTCCTAACCATCACAAAAGTAGTGGCAGTGGCCCAGGGGGGCCAAGGGTGGCCATGGCCGACCATGGCCCCCAAGTTTCTAATTTTTTCATACAAGTCCTATCGTAATATACCAGTTTCTCTCTAGATTTTTAATTTTTGCAAATAAGCCCTATCGTGATGTATATTTGGACTCTCTAAATTTTATTTTTTTACATAAACCCTTATTATCAAACACAAAATATTATATTGGCCACTCTCTAAATTTTATTTTTTTACATAAACCGTTATTATCACACACAAAATGTTATATTGGCACCCTCTAAAAATTCTATCTAGCTTCGCCACTGCACGAAAGCGACCATTCATACATGCATTTCTAACAAGCCTAGTCCACTTGCTTAACCGTATTCCACTCACTCCAACCTTCAAAGGTCAGATCACATGTTAGATTTAGGTGTTTAGGCAGTAGGATATAATAATCTTAACCATTGTTTGTCATAATCAAAACCAATTAAAGTCATGGTTTGGTATTTAAGCTAAATGACCAATTAACACTAATTGGCCTATTAATTGGCCACTAATTACACATGTTAATTACCTTAACCCTGTAGGCCAATTTGGTTAAGTGGGGGGAGAATTAGCCCCTTTTTCCACTAAGCACCGATTTGGCACGGTTGATGGAAAACCCTTCTTGGACTTGTAACGGCCGAATATGAACACAATTGCACTCACTAATGCACACTTAAGAGGAAGAGTTAGAGAGATTTGCACAAAGATTTAGAGTGGTTCGCCACTAAGGACTACATCTACTACTCAAGGAGTCCACCTTGGGATTTATAACCTTTACTATATCATGGTTTTTAGGGTTCAACTAAAACCTTTTACAAGCTTTTCCTAGGCTAAGTTCAAACCTATCACTCACCACAAACCTCCCCGGTTTGTTGATTCCCACCATAGAAGAACTAATCCCAAGTCCCCACTAAGATGTCTTTACTCTCACAATGAAGAATCTTCAATGACCGAGTCAAGAAGATGTACAACTAAACTCAACACTTTAGACTTAAAGATCTGACTCAAATTCGGCTCAATAGGAGAACTGCAAGTATAACTCAAGTCACTTTGATCACAGAGTATCACAATAGCAGCTCTAGCTTGAGTTCTTCAGTCTTCCTTCAATTTGTAGAGGCTAGAGAAGTAGGAGCCTCATCATCTAATGGCTAGCTGTCACTTTCTGCTACCTCTGGATCTGGCATCGCCAGTGCCAGAACATTCATCGCTTCATTTTCAAGAAAGTGGTCAGCACATGCTTAGCAGACTCCTAGATTTGATCATGCATCTGCAGAGTTGAAAGAAACGAAATGGCAGGTTTTTTAGACATGGGGAAGCTCCAACAAAAAACTCCAAAGTCCAAGGTTACCAGGGTCAAGTTGGGTGGTCCAACTACCATGAAAGCAACCTTTCATGCATGCCTTTCCAACAAGCCTACTCCACTCACTCTCACTCCTACCCTAGTTACTTCAATACCCAAAGATCTTATCTCATTATTTAATTTAGGGGTTTGGGAGGTGGATTAAAATAATTTTGACTATATTTTAACCATAATTTGTCATAGTCAAAATCAATTAAGCCCACGGTTAGGTAATTAGGCTAAAACACCAATTATCACTAATTGGTCTATTAATTATGCATTAATACACATGTTAATTACCATAACCCAACATTCTCCCTTTTTTTTATGATGACAAATACTTATGAAAAAAACAATGGTGTGAGGATTTGAAACGGTTAAAGGCCTAAGCTCCTCCTCAGTCTATGATACTCCCCCTTAATCTATGCTCCCCGTATCTTAAAGTTTTTTCCAGAATAAGCACTAATCAGAGGAACAAAAATAAGTTAGAGCAACAATCATCCAATCGATATCAATAGTCAATAATCATCTACAATATAAGCACAAGTTGATATCGATAATCATCCATGATTGTGTGTTTTTCACACACTGTCACTTTTCTCCCCCTTTTGGCATCACCCAAAATATGCACAAGGGAGGTAAAGATCATAATCCTACAGACAAATCAACCAATACACCGTAGCAAGATAATAGAACATTATAGATATAAAGTATAAAGTAGTTCAACAGATAGCCAGGCGATCTGGCTTCAGCAGTGCCAGAACAAAAACAGAACCATAATATCCAAAATATAAAAGAACTAACAGAAATATAAGCTGAATTAAAACATGCTGCAAGGAAGTCTAGAAATGAAAATGCATGAACCTAATTAGGGCATCAGATCTAAAGGAAAATCACTCAGTGGTTTCTTCATTAGCAGCATCCTTGTTAGAGGGGGAATCAGAGGCTAAGAATCGATTAGGATTCTGAGCAAAGTGCTTCACCAAGAGATTTAGTTGTGCCTTCTGCATCTCCATAGTATTTGAAACCATCCCATTCACTTTCAGAATCTCATCCCTAAAATCCTTCATTTCCTCGGCTAGTGCCTCAACTCTTTCATCTTTGGATGAACTTGGTTGTGTAACATAGAACAATCCTAGCTTTTTTTTTTCTTGATGCACGTGTGAGAGAGAGCAGCGATGCATATGGCTTCTGATCGGATAGGAAGGTGAGCATTAGTTGGCACTACATTTGTGCTTTGAGTATAAGAGTGATGAAGTTGGTATAAGCTCTCCTTGAATACTCCAATAGATGATGGAAGATAGTGTAGGCATAATCAACCGGACTGTTGCTCAATAAGCACCCAAGTAGCCACGTATTATAAGTTTTCAGATTAGTCTGGTGCCCATGAAGAGGAATGAGAACTCGGGTGATGAAGTATAGCAAGATGCGGTGATTGGAAGACAAGTCCTCATATTTGCCGAACAGAAATCTTTTTTGCTCTGGAACACTAGGAGTATGAGGGATTGGAGTGGTGATTCCCAAAGTGGTGTTGTAGTACTTCACCGTTGCAGCCTTTTCTTTGGGAAGATGGAGCAGACTATGAATCGAATCGGCATCAACAAAAACAGACTGCACATAGATTAGGCTATGAACTCCAATGGTCTTACCATCATTATCAGCATCAACTACCACTTTCTCTTTGCCTTTTCTAGAGATAAGCCTTCTCCTTTGTTGGGTTGCAATGCTGTCCCTCAAATTCCGTTTTGGCATCGCTGATTCCATAAGCTTCTGCTTTGCAGGTGAAAGAGGTTGATCCTTAGGCTTTGCAGGTAAAGGCTCAGGTTAAGGAGTTTTTGCAGTGAAAGAGATTTTTTTTATTTGAGCAGCCTTCTCCCTATCTACTCTGTTAATAGCGGCCCGATCATGAGATGCTTTCTTCGTTGTTTCCTTGGTGCGATATGTCCTTAGAGTAGGATTCTCTCTCTTGATAGGAAACTTTTGAGAAAGAGGTATATCATCCTCTGAGATGGTCTTTTTGGAAGAGTTGGCCTTCTCCACTGTTTCTTCTTCAGCCAACTCAGCAAGGTAGGTATCTGGTAGAATTAGAAGAGCAAGATTGTTTTTGAATTCTTTCAGAATCTAATCCACAAGAGGTGGAGGCACCTTTCCTTCAATGACAACCATTCTCTTCTTCTCAAAGGCTCCAATTGGATCTTTGGTGTCCTTGGGGATTCTTTACTTTCTCATGATGTCATCGATGCCTGCAATGATCCCTGCCATAGTGGTCTCATCATCTACTGGAGGAGAATTTTGTTGATTCTCTAGAGTCTCCTCATTCGTTGGGTGAACATCAGTTTGATTTTTTTCATGTTCTTCCTCGTCTGCAGGTGGATCTGGCACTATTGCTACCATATCGATTAGAGACATGTAGACTTTTCTCTTCTTTGGTGTTTGTGGCTTGAGAGGAATTGAATTGAGTTCTTTGGTGTTTGAAATAGGTAGGCTTTTGTGGCTCTTGGGGTGGAATTAAGGGAGAGAGGTCTTGGACGAGGGTCAGTTGAGTGTTTAGTCCGAATTCGAACTCTCTTTCCTCCGTGAGGGGTTTTTAAGTTCCATACCACTTTTCTCAAATTAATTGCTAATGATGATAAAAGTGGCAGTTGCCAAGTGTGAGTGGGACAAAATAGGTAACTATCATTTGAGTGGGTTAATAGATAAGGAGAGTGGGTTAAATGCTATAACTAGAGGTTTTCGGTTTCGGTTAAGGCTAAGCAAAAGGACTCAGCGGATAAAAGAGTGTTTCCTTGCATGAGCTCCTTTTTCTGACACGCCGCACCAGTTCCACTTTTCTAGGGTCTGCTTACCACGTCACTTAACCAACACAATTCCTTCCATTCTTATTTTTCCTCAGCCTTTTATTGGTTTCCATAAATTTTCCTTTGGCAGAATGCATCCAGAAATTATGTTTCGTTTCTCTGACTTGAAAGCTATCATCAGAAACCATAGGATATACCACATTTATCTCTAAACTGTGAAGATCTGACCCAAAATCACTTCTGCCTCCTCACCTATAACCTTCTTCTTGACCAACACCCAATATCTTTGGAGTCGCCAAGTGAATTTTATTATGGGGAAAAATTCGGGAAAAATGTTCCATGACTCCATTTTAAAGGAACCAGTTAGCGAACTAAAGATATTGGGCCCGAGGGTTCATCACGGCTGGGAAGGTATTAGGCACGCATCCATGTTGGGGCGAAACTTTGTGCAATTGAAGAAAATATGTACGTCTTGTGAACATGTGTGTGCATGGTGTAGAAACAAATCACATAAAATAACAAAATTGAATTAAAGCAAAAGGAAAATAAAAACAGTTGGGCTTGATTTTCCACCACTAGAAACCACCTATGTACCCCGGTGACCGGGTTCAAAGCCTACGTAGTTCTTGTCGTGGCATCACAACACCACATCATCATAAGCATCAACAAATCATCAGCAAGCAGCAATCGATACGGTTCACAATCAAAGAGGGATTAGAGTACTTATCTCGATTGTTGGACAGAATCTATGGTTCGTATTCCACTGGATTTTAAACAATGAAAAAGGCCAATTCGGCTTCTGGGCTCCGTGGAAAAGTTGTAGATCTCCCTCTTAGCTTTCCAGAGAGTCCAAGATGACAGCAATCCGACTTCCAAAACTCAAGATATGAATTTGTTTCTGAGACTGCCCGCATCAGATCCTTCTACCCGGATTCTCCATCTTCTTGGCTCTAGATTGCTTTTGATTGCTTCCTCCTCTTGACCTACTCTTGATGTCCTCTTGTTGGCCTCTTTCTTGATGCTTTCCCATGAAATTTCTCCAGAGTTTCTGCCTATAGAAATATTTCTTGGCTTGGAGAGGTAGAGTTTCTCCAAGCAACAAAGCTTATGGGGGTTTGTGTGTAATGAGAGATTGATCCCCTTGAATGTGAATTAGAGGTCCTATTTATAGAGTTCTAAGGAGTACAGGGGTTGTGCATCTCTTAATGGGCAAGATTTTGGCCGAAAATCTGGGCCAAAACCATGTAGGATCAAATTAGAAACAAAATCGGGGCAAAAAATTAGTTTCTGGGCACCCATGACTGCCAGGCCCGATGGTCATCACTTGAATGACAGCCAGGCCCGGCGGTCATCACTCCGTGACTGCCAGGAGCTGGGGGTCATCCCGAGATGACCGCCCAGCTATTCCGGTTTTACGCGTTCTTTCCTTTTTTGGTCCCCAATTCCCTTAATTCCGCCCTGATTTGATCTAACCGTGTAATCAACCCCCAATCATCCTAGAAAATCCTCTTTTATTGATTAGTACTCCTCTTAATCTTCTCCTAATTGATTGATTCACATTAACATCCCCATTTTATGCAAAATCAAGTCAAAAACACATTTACCATTTAAGGATGATTTAACTCCGATTTTTCCACGAAAATCAGAGCTAAAATTAGTCTGCAAGTAACGTGTTTATGGGCCAATGAACTCTGGAAAAATCACATCTCATTAACTTGGACTTCTAAATTCACTCCTAACCCAAAAATAAATCATTTCAATATAATTGGATTGAAAATAAATAAGAAAGCCATAAGCAACGAAATAAAATATATTTTTGTGCATTAGACCTTAACATATTTTTATTCTAAGATTAAATCATCTCATCAATCCTAGAGTTCAAACACATAAAGGTTAAATTTACTATACTAAATTAAATTCTTATCATGCCCTAACCCAAGACCAAATCATCTCAATAATCCTAAGGTTCAAGCATGTTTAAAATCCAATTAGAAGAATATTTGTGGGTCAAATTTGGGTGTTCATAGGTGCCCCTCATTGATGAGTCCTTAGAAACTATGGACGAAACAACGCAAGAAAAAGAAACAACCAAATTTCAATGAATTGATGCAAGTGGTGTGTGTCAAATGGTTGGAGCACCCGTGCTCCACTTCAGGAATCATCTCATCCCAAAGGTCGTTAATTGCTGGGAATCATCTCATTCCCGAGTTTTGGGAATAATCTCATCCCAGGGTTTGTAATAGAATCATCTCATCTCTCGGGTCATCAGCGAAGAATCATCTCATCTTTGCTGACTAGGGATTTTATCGTCCTCCCTGGGGTATTCGATGCTTCTTTGGCTTTGGGATGTCTGTCCCTCAAGGTTGGCTTTGGGATATCTATCCATCATGGTTTGTGAATGTTTGGTTCTAGCTTTGGGATATCTGTCCCTCGTTTTTTCCAGGTGTTCGGTCCTGGCTTTTGGGATGTCTATCCCTCGGTTTTCTCTAAGCTCTGGTCTCTTATCTCACGGTTTGCGGGTGCTCGATTCCAGCTTTGGGATGTCTGTCCCTCTGTTTTTTTTTTCTGGTTTGGTCTTTCGTCTCATAGTTTGCGGGTGCTAGGTCCCGACTTTGGGATGTCTGTCCCTCGGTTTTCTCTCAGGTCTAGTCTCTTGTCTCACGGTTTGTGGGTGCTCGGTCCCAGCTTTGGGATGTTTGTCCCTCAAGTTTTGTATCAGTTTTGGTTCCCCTCAGGTTTGGTCTCTCGTCTCACGGTTTGTGGGTGTTAGGTCTTGGCTTTGGGATCTCAAGGTCTGCGAGTGCTTGGTTTGTTTCGGGGTCTGTTCCTCTCAATTCAGGGTGTGCGAGGGTCAAGTCCTCGGCTTCAAGTTGGTTTGTTTCGGGGTCTGTTCCTCTCAGGGTTCTCAACTTCAGGTTGGTCTGTTTCGGGGTCTGTTCCTTTCAAGGTTTACTCATATCAGGTTTGTTCATAACAGGTCTGTTCATCTATACTCAGGGTTGCGAGGGTCGCTTTAGGTTCGTTTATTTCTAGGTCTAGTTGTCTGGTCTTTCGGTATTGATGGTTTCGTTTCTCGGGGAAGATAAGGGATGCAGTCTCATGGCCTGGTTGTCTGGTCTCTGGGTATCTCGGGTTCTCTCACCGTCTTAATGGTTCGGGGAAGGTTGTAAGTATCCGGGCATGCAAACTTGAACAATCAAGAGCAGCAGAAAGACCCGGAAACCTTGGAGGATCCAAGTGAAGCAACTAAATCGAACAACAAAATGAACATACCTGAAACGGTTAGGATCTTTCACCTAACTGAAGAACCGAATCAGCTAGAGCAAGAAGGATATCCTGCTCCTCTACGGTATCCACACGAACAGTCGATCACAGCCGAAAACCGTCTCACGATTTCCAACCCGAGCACTCCCGAACCGTGGTGCTAGCTACGGATTTCCGGGAGCTATGTGGTGTTTGATGTGTTCTACTTTCTTTCTCAAAGAATGGGTGTGAGTGTTCTTTTCAAAACTGAAACCTCTCACTCTCAAGTCTGAAAAATCTGATGGCCATAGCAAAATGAGCACACACTAATCAGATTATTCACACCCACTAATCCTACACACAAAAGTGCTAGACAATGGCCAACACACTTGGCCATCATGATTAGCCTTTTGTTCAATCATGTCTCCACTAGTGCTAATGGGAATACACATCACTTGGCACCAGGTTTGGCTCAATAATTCTGACAGTTAGTGAACCAAACCAGCCCCAAAACGACCCTGGTCCAACCACGGTCCAACCACAAACCAGTTCAACCACGGTCCAACCATGGTTCAACCACCTGCTCGAATCAACGGTTCTGGCACTTGTAACGTTCGGCAATAATTGTAAAATCTCATTTTACAATTATAAGCAAAGAGCGGCGTCTAGCAACACATCATTGCTACCCGAACGACAAGATCAGTACTGATTCTATATGCCTCGGAACATGTCATCGTCCTTTCGTCCCATTATCAAGAATAAACCGAGACATGGAAAACGTCAATCTCGTATATGTTTAATCTTAGTTTCTTGATCCCCGAGTTAACTGTGTAAAACGGATACTCATGATATCACCATATCATATAATCCGAGCATGGCCATGCATTTAACAGTTCAACTCTATCAAGAATCCCATCTGATAATATACCCGTTATATGGGTCTTAAGAATCTCATCTTGATCAATCAAAACCCACTACACATTTATCATATACCCAATGATTACCCTTAAGATCGCTCAGTTACGGATGACTAGGAATAATATCAAAGTATACGACTCATATGCTGGGAACCTTGATGATCTCAGGTCTAAGGACAACACATATAAGAACCACTAATGACAATCATATAACGTTCCACGTAGGGTTCTTATGTGGGTCGGTCCAGTCCACAAGTTCTCTAACTTGTACCCGTATGTAGAATTCGTATCTCATACAATTCTTAACATACGCTAGTCTTTATTTATTATTACAACCCATCCATAATAATAATCGACTAGGGACATTTAAGAATACAAAATATTCTAGGGTTATAAATATGTGCAAGCGATTATCTCATAATCATATTTATTGGAATAACCTTAATGTATATACATGACTACAATCATCCATTGATTGGCTTTTGGGCATACTACTAACAATGGTTTCGTTTTAGGACTGGATTATCTCATCTCTGGGTATCTTGGGTTCTAACTGGTCTGGGTCGGATATGTTTCGTGTTTCTGGGTTCCCTAGTCAGTTCGGAGGAAATGGGGTGAGTCATGCCCCTTGCCTAAATGCGGGCACATCACGCTCCGGGTTCGGTTTTCTCAGGACGGGGCATGATGCCAACAGTATCATCGGGCCATGGTTTCGGGGATGAGACCTAATATGCCCTTGGGCCAAATGAGGGCACATCAAGCCCTTGGTTCAATTTTTCCGGAGTGGGGCATGATGCCCCCAACATCATCTTAACATGATTCCAGAGATGGGGACTAGCATGCCCCCTGGTTTAGAGTCTTCTTGGGCACTCCTGGACCACAGTCAAACAGGTGATCTATCTAGTTTGGATTAAATCAATGGGCCCGCCTAGCCCCTGGGAATCAATCAATCAAAATGAGGTATCATGCCCCTTGTATGTTTTCATGAAAAGCATTGGGGGCCCGTCGTGCCCTTAGAGTCTATGGGTGGTCATTGTTAGCCTAAACATGTGATTAAGGGCTTAATTAAGTAATTAATTAAGACTAATCTTGTTTAGCAAGTTTATGATGATTATTCAATGACAATTATATTATTTTGAAGATTAACAAAAATTTTGGTAAGTCTTGTGCGTTTTTAGAATTGATAGAAAAATTTGGTTTCTGACAGAAACCAAATCCTTGAACATTTGGCTTCACCTCATTGACCAAAAGGTCGCTTTCTGGGCAGTTGGGGCTGTGTGTAAGTAACCGGGCATGCAAACTTGACAATCAAGAGCAACGGAAAGACCCGGAAACCTTGAAGGATCCAAGTGAAGCAACTAAATCGAACAACAAAGTGAACATACCTGAAACGGTTAGGATCTTTCACCTAACTGAAGAACCGAATTAGCTAGAGCAAGAAGGATATCCTGCTCCTCTACGGTATCCACACGAACCGTCAATCACAGGCCGGAATCGTCTCACGATCTCCAAACCCCGAGCACTCCCGAACCGTGGTGCTAGCTACAGATTTCCGGGAGTTATGTGGTGTAACTTTCTTTCTCAAAGAATGTGTAAGTGTTTGTGTGTGTTCTTGCTGGTCTGAAAAACACTCTCAAGGCTCTCAAAAACCAGAATGCAATCAGCCAAAAAAAACCCCAAGCATAATCTAATTGTGCCACTCAATTAGTGCTTATGGTAGTGGCCAACATAATGGCCCATCTTGATTAAGATACCCAATATCTTGTCTACCACTAAGCACTAATGGGATTACACATCACAAGCAATCAGGTTTGGCTCAATAATTCTGACAATTATTGAATCAAACCAGCCCAAAATGACCGTGGTCCAACCACGGTCCAACCATGGTCCAACCACGGTTCAACCACCTGCTCGAATCAACGGTTCTATGTGTGTGACCCTGTAGGCACTTGTAACATCCGACAATAATTGTAAAATCTCATTTTACAATTATAAGCAAAGAGCGGCGTCTAGCAACACATCATTGCTACCCGAACGACAAGATCAGTACTGATTCTATATGCCTCGGAACATGTCATCGTCTTTTCGTCCCATTATCAAGATTAAACCGAGACATGGAAACGTCAATCTCGTATATGTTTAATCTTAGTTTCTTGATCCCCGAGTTAACTGTGTAAAACGGATCCTAATGATATCACCATATCATATAATCCGAGCATGGCCATGCATTTACAATTCAACTCTATCAAGAGGCCCATATGATAATATACCCGTTATATGGGTCGGACGAATCCCGTCTTGATCAATCAAAACCCACTACACATTTATCATATACCCAATGATTATCCTTAAGTCCACCTAGTTACGAATGACTAGGAATAATATCAAAGTATACGACTCATATGTTGGGAACCTTGATTATCCTAGTCTAAGGACAATACATATAAGAACCGCTATCGACAAACATATAACGTTCCATGTAGCGTTCTTATGTGGGTCGGTCCAGTCCACAAGTTCTCTAACTTGTACCCGTATGTAGAATTCATATCACATATAAATTCTCAACATACGCTAGTCTTAATTTATCATTACAACCCATCCATAATAATAATCGACTAGGGACATTTTAAGAATACAAAGTATTCTAGGGTTATAAATATGTGCAAGCGATTATCTCATAATCATATTTATTGGAATAACCTCTACAATCATCCATTGATTGGCTTTTGGGCGTATTACTAACACTGTGGTCCCAAAAGTTACTGCAAGTGGTCCAAGAAAGTGGCTGACATTAAAGCTACTGCACTAACTGTTATGCTTGCTCTCCAAGGGTCGGAAAAAGATCAGAGAAGTGGTCCTCACATCCTCTCTCAACTCTGGAAGAATTAGTGGTCTTCACTTTCCATTTATGAAAACTTTTTTAAGAGAGAAGATTTCTGCCCAAGAAATATCCAAATCTGGCTTATCCACTGGACAGTTTTATTTAATGAAGAAAGAAGTCAACTCGGCTGCCACCTAGACGATTATTAGCCGTTGAGAAGGACCTCTCCGCTTCCTTAGAATTAGTGGATTGAAGCCTCGCAGCAACTCAACCTAGCCATTCAAGAGATTCTAAGTTGAGAAAATAGCTTACCTTGAGTGATATTCTTTGTGCTTAGTTTGTGTAACTTCTTGAGTGAGTCACTCTTGAAGCTTTGCCTTGTCAAAGACTGTAATCCGCAGGATTAGGGGTTAGTCTTGTTGGGTAGACAAAGCTAGGTTCAGCTTTGGGTTAGGTTTGGCAAGTTAAGCCCGCAAAAACTTGTGTACCATAGGTCCTGCAAAAGCCAAATTAGTGGATTGTTTAAAAATCCTAAAGGGGGGACCTTTAGGTAGTGGATGTACTCCTGAGTGGGGAACCACTATAAATTGCTTGTGTCCTTTGCTTTTCTGACTTCATTATTGCATTTCTCTTTAGTTTCACATTTGGCTTCAGTGTCAAACCAAATCTCAGAAAATTCAAAAAAAAGGAAAAGCTAATTCAACCACCCCTTCTTAGCCTTTTCTGGGCGAACAATTGGTAGTGGAGCTGCGTTCTCAATCTATTGGATTAATCTCCAGAGAAAAAGTTCATGGTTTATGAAGGTACAAGTGTCAACAAAGCTCCATACTTTGATGGAGTGAACTTTGATTATTGGATGTTTAGAATGAAGATCTTCCTTGAAGGGAAAGATCTTGAGATGTGGAACATTGTTCAGAGTCCCTATACCAGACCTCAAAGAGACATGCAATTCTGGTCTGAAGATGAGCTAAGAAGAGCCAAGCTTGATGCACAAGCTAAAAATATACTACTATGTGGTATAAGCGAAAGTGAGTTTCAAAGGGTTAGTTCTTATGGCACAGTCTATGAAATATGGAGGCTTCTTTGTGCCACACATGAAGGAAAAAACCAAGTAAAGGAGTCTCGGCTCCATTGTCTAATGAGAGACTATGAGCTCTTCCAAATGACTGCTGGAGAAACTATGCAAGAAATGGATACACGCTTCACCATTCTTTGCAATGGGTTAGCCGTACTTGGTAGACCCATCACTCATTGAGATAAAGTGGCCAAAATCCTTAGATCTCTACCTAAGGAGTGGAGCCAAAAGACACAGCTATCGAATAAGCTCAAAATCTGAATGCTCTCACCTATGATGAGTTTAATGGCAAGCTTATTATTCATGTCTCTAAATTGGAACCAAAAGATTCAAAGAAGAAAGATTTGGCTCTGAAGGCAGACCATGATTCCAGTGATGAGTACAATGATGTGGATATGGCACTAATCACCAAGAAGTTTGTCAAATTTCTTCGGAAGAGAAGACAAATGAAAGGAAAGGGTTTTCAAGGTGCCAAATCAGGTGAACAAAAGAAAGATTCACTGGTGTATTTTGGCTACAATCGTCCGGGCCATATCAAGTCAGAATGCCCTCACCAAAACGCCAAATCTGATTTCCCTAGAAACAAAGGGAAGAAAGCTATGTCGGCATGGGATGATTTGGATTCATCAAGCGATTCTGACTCTAATGAAGTAGGAAATCTATACTTGATGGCTCGAGAAGATAATGAGGTAAATGATTCTCTTAATTACACTTTTGATGAACTACAAGATGCATTTGAAGAATTGCATGATAAGTACGAACAAGCACTTAAGAAAAATATAGGATATAAGAAACACATAGATCTGCTTGAATTTGATCATGCATCCTACAAAACTGCATATGCAACTTTTGAACATGCTCATACTGAAAGTCTATCCATTTGTGAGTCACTAAAGAAAGAGAAGCTAGCTGCTCAAAATGCATATGATGAACTTGAGAAAAAGTTAGCAAACAACTTGAGCAATTGTGAGAAGATTATTCAGAAAAATGATGCTCTTAAGGTTGAAGTAGAGGATCTCGAATGCTCCATAGATAAGTTCACAAGAGGAAGAGAAAGCCTAAACATTTTGCTAGGTCAATAAAGGCATTCACTAGATAAAAGTGGAATAGGCGCTACACATATGGTTTTTAACATGCCAAATCTGCCAATTAAATTTGTCAAAGCAGAATCTAGAAAACAATATAGACCTAGATATCGTGAACATCCTAGGCAAGGACATCATGAGCACTCATGAAACGCCCGTATCCCAAAATAACCAATTTAATTATTTATGACATGTGAAATGACCAAATTGTCCTTCTGCCCTGGGATATGATATAACAAGATATTCATCAACTAAATATCCAACATTTTATTCAATACATTATATAATAATCGAGTATGCAGCGGAAGACAAACACATATGATAACATGTATACAATGTACTCTATGGATCCGACCCGACAAGAGGAAAACACCGCCACCTGCTGATATGCACCACTGCTCAATGAGCAGTTAACCTGTAAAAGACTGTGAGGGGGTGAGACCAACCACTGTCTCACCGCAAACAAATAAACCATAGTATACAAATACAAATCAACCACAATTACACCGGCATCGAGCAGTAGCAACCACAGTGCACAAACAAATCACAAAGTCGTCATCAGACTTTAAACCTACACTTGTTCTTAGTCATCTTATAGTTATAATTTATCATTATTAGGGTTTAACATTTTATTAGGGCCCACTACTGTATGCGTTGAGCTCGGTCCCGTCTCATGAGACAACCAGGGCATAAGCCCAACATAATCAGGGCAAGGCCTAATACAATCACTGAGAGAGAGAGAGACAGAGAGAAAGAGGGAGGTAGAAAAGGGGAGGTAGAAAGAGGGAGGTAGAACCGGACATCACAGACCCATATGCTAAACCGCATATACCATGGTATCCCGCATGCAATCCCGAGGGGTATCACTTCCCGCTCGAACCAACCGGTCAACAACCCCACAGTAGTATTTTTTTATTGTACATTATTCTTAGTTATACTTTACGAGTTATGTGTGCCATACGTTATGATTATCTAGGGTTGTGTGGATTTAACATTTTATTTTTCAAGTCCGGACCTCCGGTCCACAAATCACCACACGAACCTCAAAGCCATAAATCATGTTATTTACCATGACAAACAAAGCATGCTCAACTAGGTTATCATATCACACTGGCACACAATACACGTAATTAGGCATACCGCATCAAAGACATTGTCATTAAGGAACAAAGTGCAAGTAAGATAATCGGCACAACAGACATACAAGCATACAGCATTCAATGCCAAACAAGAATTTCAATTTCATATACCATGTTTACTAATCGAGTATTGTAGGCAGTAATGCATACAAAGGTTTATATGTCCTCACCTGGGCCATATTAATTGCCTCGAAACTGAAGTCCGTTCCACCTCATCAATCCTATATTTATAACAAAGTATAACCACAAATAAGGTTCATATAAAATATGATGAAGCATGCTAATGAAATGCTCGACTTAATAAGCCCGACCCTAACTATCCAGTTATGAAGAATGAAACTCTCACACACAATCCACATCTCCATTGTGTTACGGGCCAAAAGGTCCGTAGGGACCATGCCCGACTAAGTCCAAATCGTAACTGGGCCTAAAGCCCATCTCACCCAATACCACTGTAAAAACCAATTATGCACTTGGGCTTGAAGCCCGTTAAACATTAAGTCCAAATCAACTCATACAGGGTTATAGTGTATCTTTATGGGCCTGGGCCCGGTTTTCCTAATTTCCGTTCTAAGGTCATACCCGAGCCCAAGTCTTTCCCGGCCTAAAGTTATATCTGCGTAGGTAAGATTCCGGCCACGCTTCTCTTAACGTACCACACTCGTTTTCCACTAAGTCCATTATATTTTGATACATCACTTAATTCCTTCGCAAAACATGACATGCTCGGAATATACTACATCGTTTGGAAATTACCTCTAATGCCGGTTCTTCGATGCTCGCCGAAACAGTAAGGAAGTCTGCCGGATAAAACCCGAACTCGCCGGATTCCGGTCAGCTCTCGTCGAAAAAGCCCCAAACAGCCCAGAAACGACCTGCTCACAATCTGCCCAGTACCCGGAGACCATGAAACAACATTCAACTCCACACCCAACAAACACAGAGCATTAAACGATTAAAGGAACGAACTGAGGTTGAATCCTAACCAGAAACTCAGAACCACACGATCCAAATCTGGACACATCACAGGTCCGTCTCGGATTCTGTACAAAGAACACCAACCGAGCATTACGAGACACTCCCCAAAGCATCCTACACAGAACCCGGCCAAGTACTCACTACCGGAAGTCCAGATCCACCAACAACCATTCTCTGCACAAAGCCGCACAATCCACATCCGACATCGACGATCACCACCAGACCCGTATCCGACAACACACACATGCTCGTCATCAACAACAAACCTGGAATCGATTAATTCCACACACCTAAGAAAACAATAAGAAGAAAAGAGCAGAAGAAGAGGAAGGAAGCAGAAATGCTTACTCAGGAATGGTGACATATGGCGGCGAAGAGAAGGACTACTTCTCTGACCCGGATTCAGCCACGCTCGTGACGGCTCAACTCGAGCCTTCCCTCACTTCCTCCTTCAACCCTGCAACACCAAACGGTCTGGGGGAAGCAGGCGATGGCGGCGGGCTCAATGCAAGACGAGGGAGATGGTGGTGCAGAGCGGGAAGGAAGAAGATGATGGGTTCGGGGTAAAGAGAAAGAAAACGAAAAGAAAAGAAGAAGTGAAAGGGAGAAGAAGAAAAAATTGAAATTGGAGCTGTTCAAACCACGGTTTCAGGGAGGACTTTGTGGGAGAGAAATCCGGGCTGACGTGGGGCGGCTCTGGAGAATAGAAGAGAAAGAAAGAATGAGGAGAGAGGAAAGAAATGGGAAAAAAAAAAGAAGGGAGGGTTAGGGTTTGGCCGGCCTAGCCAAAACGACATCGTTTCGTTTTGGCTTAGGCGCGGTCAACCCACCCTAACCAGTCATCGCCACTATTTGGTTTTGTTATATTTCTTTTCCTTTCTTTAAACCAATGCTATGTAGTTTTAATTAAAACTACTATAAACTTCTCGTATTTCATCTGAAACACATTTTATCTCCAATGAACCAGGAACACAAAATAACACTATCTTAAAAATAAAACTCCAAGGAAAATAACTCATTTTCCATGACCAAAAATCCGGAAATCTCTCGAGGGCAAAATTGGAAAATAAATTCCAAAAAAATTCGAAATTCTCATAAAAATTAATTAACGAAAAATCGGGGCATTATAGTTCTACACCACTTAATAAAATTTCGTCCTTGAAATTTACGTAATAAGTCAAGCAGCCAAGTGCTTAACGAACACAACAAGTATCACCCGGTATTAAAAATACCGTCGACCAAACCACCAAGAAGAACCATCATGACCATCAATCATATTTCCAAGCAAGAACTCCGATATACCAAGTCGTTCATCAACTTTAACCAAACATGATCAATAGATCATAAGATCAAAGCACAAAACCAAGAGCCTTATCAAATCGTCATCAACATTATAATACCAGAATCCAAAATACCGTTACATTTATCATCACTCAACCAAACATATCCAATCTTTTAATCCATTAAGCTTATCCTCAGATAACCGAACCCGAAATTGTTACCTTTGTAACAAGATCATCACTTCCATCATGAATGCCTCAAGACCAATAATCCATAATCGATTTCATGTTCAAAAACTCAAAGCATTTACTTTTCCAGCACCAATTTTTAGCCAAAATTATATAAATCTCGGATCATACCTTAGGCACTAGACGATTATTACCGAAGTATCACAGCTATAAATCTATAGCTTGGATTCCTCAAGACCTAAACATCCTTTCATTTCATACTCAAGAATCTATCTCTCAAACCATAATTGCCACGATCTTCACAATACTTTTGATAAAAGAACCCAAATATTACAAGTTCATTCCAACACTTACCCTATCATACTCCAAACATTTATCTCACACCGCCTAAGAAAAGCTCACAAATCTAGCCCTATGACCCAAACATTATCAATATCCACAAGAGATGAGCGAACCTAAACCTCAACAAGAGTAGTATGATAAAAACTTTCAATTACATCTCTGTTAAAAGTCAAACCTCAATATGAACACACTATTGGTATCCTCAACCCGCATATAAGCAATAACTTCAACAACAATTCATGATCAAACTCTTTAATCACAAACACCATCAATACCTCAAATCTCAATCAAGTCAAATACCTCAAGTATCATTGAAAGACATTTCCCTAAATATCCCATTGCGTCAACCTCAAATTAATTCAAGAATTTATCAGCTCGAACTCCGAATAAGATTAAATCCATATTATAATTTCACAAGTAAATTCAAATCCTCGAGCTCAAGTAATCAGACCAAAAATAACATGATCACCAAGATTACCAGAATCATATCCATAAACATCATACCAAATCATCTCTTGACGGATGTAACATCCAAAAGCAAACCGATGGTTCTAACTTGTATCTGCCAGTTCCATTTACAGAACTATCAGACATGTTCCCGTAGGAAAACACCTTCCGGCAACAACACAGGGAGAAGCAACAACAGCTTACTCACGCAGACAAGAAACGTAAGCAAACAATCACGAGTCTACACCAATTTAATTATTTATGACATGTGAAATGACCAAATTATCCTTCTCCCTCGAGATACGATACAACAAGATAATCATCAACTAAATATGCAACATTTTATTCAATACATTATATAATATTCGAGTATACAGCGGAAGACAAACGGATATGATAACATGTATACAATGTACTCTATGTATCTGACCCGACAAGAGGAAAACACTGCCACCTGCTGATATGCACCACTGCTCAATGAGTTGTTAACCTGTAAAAGACTGTGAGGGGGTGAGACCAACCACTGTCGCACTGCAAACAAATAAACCATAGTATACAAATACTAATCAACCACAATTACCCCGGCATCGAGTAGTAACAACCACAGTGCACAAACAAATCACAAAGTCATCATCAGACTTTAAACCTACACTTGTCTTTATTCATCTTATAGTTATACTTTATCGTTATTAGGCTTTAACATTTTATTAGGGCCCACTACTGTGTGCGTCGAGCTCGGTCCCGTCTCATGAGACAACCAGGGCATAAGCCCAATATAATTAGGGCAAGGCCCAATACAATCACTGAGAGAGAGAGAGACAGAGAGAAAGAGGGTGGTAGAAAGGGGGAGGTAGAAAGAGGGAGGTAGAACCGGCCATTACAGACCCATACGCTAAACCGCATCCCGCATGCATTCCCGAGGGATATCACTTCCCGATCGAACCAACCGGTCAACAGCCCACAGTAGTATATTTTTATTGTACATTATTCTCAGTTATACTTAATGAGTTATGTGTGCCATACGTTATGATTATCCAGGATTGTGTGGATTTAACATTTTATTTTTCAAGTCCGGACCTCCGGTCCACAAATCACCACACAAACCTCAAAACCATAAATCATGTTATTTACCATAACAAACAAAGCATGCTCGACTGGCATTTCATATCACACAGGCACACAATACACATATTCAGGCATACCGCATCAAAGACATTATCATTAAGAAACAAAAGTGCAAGTAAGATCATCGACACAATAGGCACACAAGCATACAACATTCAACGCCAAACAAGAATTTCAATTTCATATACCATGTTTACTAATCGAGTATTATAGGCAGTAATGCATACATTGGTTTATATGTCCTCACCTGGGCCATATTAGTTGCCTCGGAACTGAATTTCGTTCCGCCTCATCAATCCTATATTTATGACAAAGTATAACCACAAATAAGGTTCATATAAAATATGATGAAGCATGCTAATGAAATGCTCGACTCAATAAGCCCGACCCTAACTATCCAGTTACGAAGAATGAAACTCTCACACACAGTCCACATCTCCATTGTGTTACGGGCCTAAAGGTCCGTAAGGACTATGCCCGACTAATTCCAAATTGTAACTGGGCCTAAAGCCCATATCACCCAATACCTTTGTAAAACCCAATTATGCACTTGGGCTTGAAGCCCGTTAAACATTAAGTCCAAATCAACTCATACAGGGTTAAAGTGTATCTTAATGGGCCTGGGCCCGATTTTCCTAATTTCCGTTCTAAGGTCATACCCGAGCCCATGTCTTTCCCGGCCAAAAGTTATATCTGGGTCAGTAAGATTCCAGCCACGCGTCTCTCATCGTACCACACTCGTTTTCCACTAAGTCCATTATATTTTGATACATGACTTAATTCCTTCGCAAAACATGACATGCTCGGAATATACTATATCGTTTGGAAATTACCGTTAATGTCGGTTCTTCGATGCTCGCCGGATCACTAATCGAGTCTGCTGGATAAAACCCGAACTCGTCGGATTCCAGTCAGCCCACGTTGGAAAAGCCACCAACAGCCCGGAAACTACCCGCTCACAATCTGCCCAGTACCAGGAGACTACGACACAACATTCAACTCCACACCCAACAACACACAGAGCATTAAATGATTGAAGGAACGAACTGAGGTCGAATCCTTACCATAAAGTTAGAACCACAGGATCCAAATCTAGACACATCTCGGGTCCGTCTCGGATTCTGAACAAAGAACACCAACCGAGCATTACGAGACAATCCCCAAAGTATCCCACACAGAACCCGGCCAAGTACTCACTGCCGGAAGTCCAGATCCACCAACAGCCATCCTCTGCACACAGCCGCACAATCCACAGCTGACATCGACGACCACCACGAGACCCGTATCCGACAACACACACATGCCCGTCATCAACAACAAATCTGGAATCGATTAATTCCGCACACCCCAGAAAACAAGAAGAAGAAAAGAGCAGAAGAAGAGGAAGGAAGCAGAAAGGCTTACTCAGTAATGGCAACACACGGCGTCGAAGAGAAGTACTACTTCTTTGACCCCGATTCAGCCACGCTCGGGACTGCTCATCTCGAGCCTTCCCTCACTTCCTCCTTCAACCCTGCAACACCAAATGGTCTAGGGGAAGCAGGCGATGGCGGCGGGCTCAATGCGAGACGAGGGAGATGGTGGTACAGCGCGGGAAGGAAGAAGATGATGAGTTCGGGGTAAAGAAAAGGAAAACGAAAAGAAAAGAAGTGAAAGGGAGAAGAAGAAAAAGTGAAAATTAGAACCGTTCAAACCACGGTTTCAGGGAGGACTTTGTGGGAGAGAAATTCGGGCAGACATGGGGCGGCTCTAGAGCAATGAAGAGAAAGAAATAATGAGGGGAGGGGAAAGAAAGGAAAAAAAAAAAGAAGGGAGGGCTAGGGTTTGGCCGGCCTAGCCAAAACGACGTCGTTTCGTTTTGGCTTAGGCGCGGTCAACCCGCCCTAATCGGTCATCACCACTGTTTGGTTTTGTTATATTTCTTTTCCTTTCTTTAAACAAAAGCTGCGCAGTTTTAATTAAAACTACTATAAACTTCCCACATTTCATCCGAAACACATTTTATCTCCAACGAACCCCGAACACAGTATAAATCCATCTTAAAAATAAAACTCCAGTGAAAAGAACTCATTTTCCATGACCAAAAATCCGGAAATCCCTCAAGGGTAAAATTGAAAAATGAATTCCAAAAAATTTAAAAAATCTCATAAATAATAATTAACGAAAAATCGGGGCGTTACAACTCACATAGACTTGATATCACATGCTATTATTGTGGAAATGTTGGTCATGTGATTAGATCATGCTTTCATAGGAAGAGAAGCAATCATGTTAAATATATTTGGGTTCCGAAAGGAGGCAAATCTAACCCTGAAGGACCAAAGTTAGTTTCGGTATCTAAAACTTGATCATTTGACAAGAAGCAAGGGATGAATGGGTTTTGGACAGTGGTTGTTCAAGACATATGACAGGTGACCCATCAAAATTTACATCCCTTCTCTCAAAACAACGAGGTAATGTTACATTTGGTGATAGCTACAAAGAAAAAATCTTCGGTATTGCTAAGATTGGTGCCAATCTGATAACATCTAAACGTTAGTGTTTTTATGATGGTTTTGAATGGCTTTTACTATGTATTCTTGATCGATTATGTGTATAATCTTTATATTATTCTGTGTTTTTATGCATTGTGTCAATTAGTACTTCAATTTTGCTGATTAAGTGTTTTTATCAGGAATTTATCGTTTTTATTGAAGAATGGAAGCTTTTAAGCCAAGTTTTGAAACCAGGCCCAATTTAGGAAACTTCCTGCAGTGAGCACAGCCGACTATTTGGAAGATTTCGGGAGTTCTAGGCATCAAAATTAAGTGAGACCAATTGGAGACAAAACTTGACTTCCAGAGCTTTCTATGGTTTAAATTTCATAATTTTGCACGAAACTACAAGGAGAAGTAATTATTTTAATCCAGCCCAGGATGCAGATTTTTCTGTGCCGACCTAGGACCAGTGTTTCGACGATTTCTTGAGCTACAGAAGTCCAATTGAAAATTTTTTACTATGAAAAGAAAGCTCAAAGAATTATCTAGAACTTTGTAGAAGAGCCCAATGCTCAGTTCGGATGTCTTCTAGGCGTTAAGTGCCGTGCAATTTTTGGGTAGAAAATAGGCAAAAGTCCAACTTAGAGTGCAAGTCAAGAATTCAATTTCCATTCAAAGAAGGAGAGCCCCACCGACTTCCAGCAGCTAAAGACAGTATAAAAGGACCCCCTAGGTCGACATATTCAGGAGGCAGAAGTCAGAGGGCGAAGCTCTGCCGAATTGGTTAGTTATTAGGTCACACACACTAACATGGTTAGGGTTTTCACTCTTTTGGATCCTCTAGGTGGTGTCGAATTCCTCATCCAATTTCAAAGGTTATTCCCCACAACAATTCAACAATTTTCAAGCAAGATTTGAAGGTTCAAAGTCACAGAATCACCAATCCAATTGCAATCGAAGTCGTCACCAGAGGAGCACAAGTCGACGCCATCATCACCAACACAAATCGGCAACCCGACTTCACTACTCTCTCTTTTATTCGATTATATTTCTGTTTAATTGTTTACTTGATGAATTCTTGTGAGATTTTGATGATCTGCTATTTTATTATGATGAACTAATTCTCTAATCTAGGATTAGGGATGTAGCCAATTACTTCTATGGTTTTATTATATATGGATTGATGTTTATTCAAATGATTGTGTTGATTCTTCAATCTATGTGTGCCGAATTTATTATCTACTTTGGATTGATTCTTATTGATTGCAACATACGAGAGCTGCGTGATTTATATGATGATACCTAGAAGAACATAGATTGATTGATGCTAAAATATGCGAGAGTTGATAGTTTCTTAGGGTTTGATTGATTGTTTTGTGCTTAATGAGTTTAGTATTGATGCTAGGCTATGCGAGAGCTAGGTAGTAATCTTTGCTGAATATTTGATTCAACATGCGAGAGCTGAGGATTAGGAAATTAGAAACAATTGCCCACAATCACACATCAACATAGATATTGATTCCATGCATAATAAACCTAGATAGAAATTGTGTGAACCCCGATTTCCTAGATTGCTTTAGATATTGATAGAACTTCACTTTAGATTAAGTTTGCGAATTTATTTCTTTTTCTTTGTTAGTTTCGACATCACCCTACACCATCTTTTATTTGATTTTCCTAGATAATCGTAATTTGTGACATTAGGTAGTACTTATTTCCCTTGTTCCGTAGATCGACCTTGATTAGACTACTACACATTACACTGTGCACTTGCAGTTAACAATCGTTGCATTTACTCGTGAGTTATTTGTGTGTCGTATTGTGAATTGATCAAGAATTATAAATTTGAAAATGTAACGAGTAAATAAAACGCATCAAGCTTGTCTGGCGCCGTTGCCGAGGAACGAACCATTTTAATACTATTGAGATTGCAGCTAGATTACTTTAGGTTTTATTTTTTGCATTAGTTTCTTTTTATTTCTTTTTATTTTATTTAATCAATTTTTGTTTTTCTTTTTTATAGTGTTGTCGATTTTGGTTGATGCCCAAGGCGAGACGCGGTGCTTCATTGAGTCCGATTCCTGATATCAATCCGGAGATCGAGAGAACATTACACAAGCAACTACACGCGAACAAGCAAAACCAGAAGCAAGTCGTAGAGCCTGTGGAGTTTCTTCAAGACACTGAAATAGAGGAGGAAGCAGAAGTTGTAGCAGATAATTTCGAGACAGTCATCATGTAGAAGAAGGAAACAAGACATTGCGTGGCTACGCAACACCGAGTTTGGATATCGTGCAGTCGAGCATTTCAAGGCCAGCGATCAATGCCAACAATTTCGAACTAAAGACAGCACTCATTCACATGGTGCATTAGGAACAATTTGGAGGCTTGATATTGAGGACCCAAATCAACATCTACAGACATTTACGGAGATTTGTGATTTGATCAAGATCAATGGGGGGACTGATGATGCAATTCGGCTTCGATTATTCCCGTTTTCTTTGCGAGGCAAGGCTAAGAAGTGGTTGAAGTCAGGAGCAGCAGGAACATACAAGACATGGGAGGAGCTTTCAAAGGCTTTTCTTGCCAAATATTATCCACCTAATAAAGCAGCACATATCCGGAGCAAGATTACATCATTCACTCAATTCGATGGAGAAAGTTTTTGTGAAGCGTGGGAACATTACAAGGATCTTTTTCAAGGATGCCCACAACATGGATTACCCGAAGGGCTTGTAGTTCAATTGTTCTTTAATGGTTTAAATGAGCCTTTGCGCATGAGTTTGGACGCAACTTCAGGAGGGGCATTCATGGCGCAATTACCCGATGTGGTGTATCTGAAGTTGGAGACGATGGTGAGTAATAGTTACCAGAGCTCTTCATGATCAAACAACAAGCGAGTAGCTGGAATTCTGGAAGTGAGTACTTTAACAATGCTTAATTCGACGCTAGAATCTTTGAGTAAGCAGGTGAAATCATGTGTTGTTGCTGTTATGCCGAGTTTAATTTGTGATAAATGTGCAGGTGCTGGACACAATTCAATGAATTGTCCAACCAGAGACGAGTTGACAATTGAGCAGATGAACTACATTCATCAATGCCAACAACAATGAGGACCTTACACCAACACATACAATCCGGAATGGAGGAATCATCCTAATTTCTCATGGAGGGAGACCAACCCAAACCAGCAAGGCAACTTTCAAAGGAACGATTATGGGCAGAGGAGTTCAAGCATGAAAAATCCGAAGAATCAAGACATGGATCTTACAGCTATGATGAAAGCCGTAATGGAGACTCAACGTATGCAAATGGAGATGATGCAAGGATTCAACAATCGGGTGGCAAATATGGAGACTCACTCGAAGATGCTTGAGACGCAACTTGCGCAGCAAGCAGAGGCAATCATGAGGACACCAGGAAACCTACCAGAACAGCCCACAGTTAATCCGAGAGAGCAAGTCAAGGCAGTAGCACTTAGAATCAGAAAGCAGTTAGATGATCCCTATCCACCTAAAGAAGATGAAGCCGACACCATCATTAAGCAAGAAGAAGAAGATGAGCAACCGAAAGTAGAGAAGCAGTTACCTGAAAAGAGAGCAGAGGAAAAGAAGCAAGAGCAAGAGAAATGGATTCCCAAATGGAAGATAGCGAAGCAGAAAAGAGAGCAACCGAAGGAGATATGGCCTGAAGTCAAAGCTTATGAACCACCGGTTCCATTCCCTCAGCGACTTCAGTAGGGCAAAAAAGACGAACAATTCAGAAGATTTCTTGAACATTTAAAGAAATTGCATATTAATCTTCCAATTCTCAAGGAAATTCTTTCCAGGAAAAGGAAGCTAGAAGATTACGAGACAGTGGCTTTAACAGAGGAGTACAGTGCAATCCTGCAGAACAAGCTGCCGCCGAAACTGAAGGACCCTGGAAGTTTCTCTATTCCTTGCAATATTGGTTCTATGTGCATTGAGCGAGCTCTATATGATTTAGGAGCCAGTGTTAGTCTTATTCTAAAGCGAATTGCTGAGAAGCTCGATATAGGAGATATGAAGCCGACTACCATCTCTCTTTAGCTTGCGGATCGATCTGTCAAATATCCAGTGGGGATATTGGAGGATATTCCAATCAAGGTTGGGAAGTTCTTTGTACTAGTCGATTTTGTGGTTCTCGACATGGAGATTGATTTTCAAATGTCGATTATTCTAGGGAGGCCGTTCTTAGCTACTACTGGAGCTCAAATTCATGTTCGTGATGGAAAGCTTACTTTAAGGATTGGGAATGAGAAATTCGAGTTCAATGTCTTCCATGCAACCGAAGGACCACTTGAAGAAGACAGTTGTCTCCGAGTTGATTTTATTGATGATGCAGTGAAGGAAGTGAGCAAAGTAGCGAGTAGTGGTGATCCACTCTTGAATTGCTTAGTGAGGAGTGGGACTACTGATGATGACGATTTGGAGATTGCCCAAAGTGCAGAAATTTTGCAATCCACGCCACCATTGGAAGGGACCGAAGACAAGAGCTATGAGATGATTGGAGAAGAAAAGAAAGATGATGTTCAGAGCGCACCAAAGGTACAGCTGAAACCATTACCATCTATGCTACGGTATGCATTCTTAGGACCCGACTCTACATATCCTGTTATTATCAATGCCGAGTTGAGTAAAGTAGAGGAGGAGACGTTACTTTATGTGCTTAGGAAGCATAGAAAAGCTATTGGATATTCTGTTGAGGACTTGAAATGAATTAGTCCTACATTCTGCATGCATCGGATTTCGCTTGAAGAAGGTAGCAAACCGAGCATTCAAAGTCAAAGGAGGCTTAAAAAGAATGTGAAGGAAGTTGTAAAAAAGGAGATTCTTAAGCTTCTTGATGCAGGGATTATTTATCCGATTTCTGACAGTGAATGGGTAGTCCCAGTTCACGTGGTACCGAAGAAAGGAGGAATGACAGTAGTCAAGAACAAGGATGACGAGTTGATTCCGACGAGGACTATTACAGGATGGAGAATGTGTATTGATTATAGGAATCTGAACAGTGCTACGCGCAAGGATCACTTTCCATTATCGTTTATTGATCAAATGCTTGAGCGACTAGCTAAGCATTCTTATTATTGCTATTTGGACGGATATTCGGGATTCTTTCAGATACCTATTCACCCGAATGTTCAAGAGAAGACGACGTTCACTTGTCCATATGGAACTTTTGCTTATCGACGGATGCCTTTTGGGCTGTGCAACGCACCAACCACTTTTCAGAGATGCATGATGGCGATTTTCTCTGATTATATAGAGAAGATTATGGAGGTTTTCATGGATGACTTTTCCGTCTACGGGAAAAAGTTTGAGGATTGTTTATCTAACCTATCAAAGGTACTTACAAGATGTGAGGAGACTAATTTGGTGCTTAATTTGGAAAAATTTCATTTTACGGTACAAGAAGGAATTGTACTTGGACACTTCGTTTCCGAACGTGGGATTGAAGTAGACAAAGCCAAGATAGAAGTGACAGAGACCTTACCTCCACCGAATTCAGTCAAGGCGATTCGCAGTTTTCTTGGACGTGCCGGATTTTACAGAAGATTCATTAAGGATTTCTGAAAGGTAGCCAAACCTCTTACCAATCTCTTAAATAAAGATGTGCCTTTTGTCTTTGATGAACACTGTATGGAAGCATTCGACAAACTCAAGAAGGAGCTGATTTCGGCACCCATTTTTCAACCCCCTGATTATTCACTTCCGTTCGAGATTATGTGTGATGCAAGCGACTATGTTGTAGGCACAGTTTTAGGGCAACGCCGAGATGGGAAGATGCACGCCATTTACTATGCAAGCAAGACTCAAAATGATGCTCAAGTTAATTATGCAACTACGGAGAAGGAGTTATTAGCTGTTGTATTCGCAATTGATAAGTTCAGGAGTTACCTTTTGGGTTCCAAGGTGATTGTTCACACGGACCACGCTGCATTGAAGTATTTGCTCCAGAAGAAAGTTGCGAAACCACGAATTCTTCGATGGATTCTTATGTTGCAAGAATTCGACCTAGAGATCAAGGACAAGAAAGGAACAGAGAACTTAGTTGCTGATCATTTATCAAGATTGCAATTGGAGGAAGACGAGAAGCAAGAAGAGGAGAAACCGATTAATGACGCACTGCCAGACGATTACCTCGCCATGGTCAATGCGATTTCTACAAAGAAACCTCCTTGGTTTGCTGAGTTCGTTGATTATCTATATCGCATGGGATACATTCCGAAGGAAGAGAAAAATTATAATCATGTCTAGTATCAAGGCGATTTTCATAGGAGGCGATTCACCAAAAAGCTTCAAGATCCACCATAACCGCCCATCCATCCAGTCCAGCTAAAACGACAGTAAAGAAGCACTGTGTGGGAGGCAACCCACAATTTAAGGTAGTTTAGTGTTTTGAGTCTTTTGTTTTCAATAATTTTTGGTTTTGTTTTTGAGTCTATCCAGATTGAAAGAAGAAGGAATTTTTCGAGGAGAGATCAACCACATTGGAAGGGTCAAGATGAATTCTTCATAAATTAAACAGAGAAGTTTTTCTTAAACTCAAACTTTTACTTTTCTGCGCAATTTGTGTGATGATTTGCTTTGTTTGATTTTATTTGTTTTGATGCATTCATATACATTTAGTACTTACCCTTAGGTTTTGATGGCAAGCTCATAACAAACTAGGCTAAATTAGAGGAGACAATTTTTAGGCTTAGTTTTAGGATTTTCTTAATTTTTCTAGCACCCTAGGCTTTTTCACTTTTGATAATTCATTAAAAAGATAAAAATCAAAAAAAAAACACAAACAAATTAAGAGACAAAAATTTGGGATAGGATATACCGATTAGTGCACCGTGGCGCAAAAATAGGACAATTAGCGCGCCCACGAGCTAGCAAAGGAACACCAACCCGCGCATCAGCAAGCACCAAGGCGCGCCAACGCGCAGGTCAGCGCTCACCTACCAGCCCGGCCGAGCGCCCCCGGACTGATACGGCAACACACCTAGCCGGTCCTAGAAGCACCTCCGTATCTATGATTGTCCCGACCTCAAATCTCAACCAATCGTACACTCTTTATGCACTGTCGATCTTCACCTTCCAGCAATTCGTGCTAGGCAACAGATGGACGCAGAAGCCCCTCCACCTCCTAATCTCTCGATGCTAGACAACAAAGAACTAAGCACAAAGGAATATGAACACAATAGCAAATATTATTACCTGCAATTGTTAGCAAATCCCTAAAATAAAACAAGCAAGAGAATCCACTCTTGTAGTGAGAATATCAAAGTTTCTGAACTTTTATTGTCTTCAATATTCTGAGTAAAACAATAACATAAGACCCCTATTTATAGAACTCCTAAGTCGGCTACAGTAAACCCTAGCTACAGTAACCGGCGTCTACAGTAAACCCTAGCTACAGTAACCCGCGTCTACAGTAAACCCTAATTGGACCAGGATTTAATTGAGCCCACATAAATTGGACACTAATTAAAACCTTATAGTTATAAACCCAAATAACTAAATAAACTAAAGCCCACATTAATCAACTAATTAATATTGGACTTGACCCAACATAATAATAATAAAAAAAGCATGCCGATTTAATTGTTCCAATTAAATAAAATCGGCTACTAGAACATAATGAAAGTAAATGGAAATGACGACATCTGATCAATGTCGACTAAGCCCAGATAAGTGACAGTAGGATGATGGGCTTCAACTTCAGCTCCTCTCCAAGCTTGATCACTCGATCTTCCAACAACTCAATATTCAAAAGTGCTTGAACTTGTTGTTGCAGCTGATCTTTGATCTTCTTGGACCGAGCCCGTGTCATTGGACCCATAGGAATCACCAACTCGCCAGCTCCCTGAGTGCCCGCATCCATGTCCGCATCATTCCCCCCCTGCTGAAAAGGATTCGCCCTCGAATCTGTACCTGCAGTGTCAAAGGAAGAAAGATCAGAAACATTGAATGTGGCACTAACACCATACTCACCTGGCAGATCAATCTTGTAAGCATTGTCACCAATGCATTCAAGAACTTGAAAATGACCATCGCCACGCGGGTCCAGCTTAAATTTCCTTTGTTTAGGAAACCTCTCCTTCCGAAAGTGCACCCAAACCCAATCACCAGGCTCAAACCTCACCCGTTTGCGCCCCTGATTAGCTCGTTGTGCATACTGCTTGTTCTTCGTCTCGATGTGCTGTCGAGCTTTCGCATGAATTGACCGCACTAATTCTGCCCGTTGCTGCCCATCTGCACTCACAAGCTCATTAACAGGTAAAGGCAACAAATCTAAAGGTGTAAGTGGGTTATAGCCATAAACAATTTCGAATGGTGAATACCCTGTGGACGAATGTACACTCCTATTGTATGCAAACTCAACCAAAAGGCAAACAGTCCCCCCACGTTTTCAAATTCCTACCCACAACAGCACGTAACAAAGAGCCCAAAGTCCGGTTTACCACTTCCGTCTGTCCATCCGTTTGAGGATGGCAAGTTGTTGAGAACAACAACTTGGTCCCCAACTTACCCCATAACATGTGCCAGAGGTGACTGAGGAACTTGGAATCCCTATCTCAAACAATTGTTTGAGGGACACCATGCAGGCGCACAACATCCTTAAAGAACAAATCAGCAACATGAGAGGCGTCATCGGTTTTGTGACAAGCTATAAAATGCACCATTTTGCTAAACCTGTCAACAACAACAAACACACTATCATGTCCCCTCTTGGTGCGAGGTAACCCAATGACAAAGTCCATGGACAGATCAGTCCAAGGACTACTCGGCACAGGCAATGGCGTGTACAACCCGTGGGGTTGCACCCTTGATTTTGCCTGCCTACGTGGAACACAACCTGCACAAACACGCTCAACATCTTTCTTCATATATGGCCAGTAAAAATGCTCATGCAAGATGTCAAGTGTTTTTGCAACACCGAAATGTCCCATTAAGCCTCCATTATGAGACTCCCTAACAAGCAATTCACGCATTGAACAGGCTGGAATACAGAGTTTATGTTCTTTAAATAGATATTCAGAATCAATATAAAATTTTCCGAAACCAGCATGTTCACAAGCATTATAGATAGAGGCAAAATCATGATCAGATTTGTACAATTCTTTAATATGCTCAAACCCTAGCATTTTCGAACTAAGGGAAGCAACAAGAGCATACCTGCGCGACAATGCATCTGCTATGACATTGTCCTTACCTTGCTTGTATTTCACCACATAAGGAAACGTCTCAATGAACTCGAGCCATTTAGCATGTGTCTTGTTCAGTTTACCTTGGCCCTTGAGATGCTTCAAACTCTCATGATCGGTGTGGATCACGAATTCCTTGGGCCATAGGTAATGCTGCAACGTTTGCAATGCCCGCACAAGTGCATACAGCTCCTTATCATATGTCGAGTAGTTCAGCTGTGCACCTTTCAGCTTCTCGCTAAAATAAGCTATTGGCCTCCTTTCCTGCAAAAGTACGGCACCTATGCCTATACCAGAGGCATCACATTCAACCTCAAAGGTTGAGTTAAAATCAGGCAATTTAAGAATAGGGGCAGTACACAATTTATCTTTCAAAGTATTAAATGCTTCCTCTTGCTCCTTTTCCCATTTAAACCCAATTTCTTTCTTAACAATCTCATTCAATGGTGCGGCAATTGTGCTAAAGTCTTTCACAAACCTTCTGTAGAAGCTAGCAAGTCCGTGAAAAGACCATACCTGGGAGACTGTTGTAGGAGTCGGCCACTCCCGTATGGCTTGTACCTTCTCTTGGTCGACTTCAATTCCCCTGGAACTCACAACATAGCCAAGAAAAACAACACTATCCATGCAGAATGTACACTTCTTTAACTTAGCAAATAGTTTTTCAGCCATAAGAGCCTCCAATACTAATCTAAGGTGTTCAGCATGCTCATGTTCATTGCTGCTATAGACAAGTATGTCATCAAAGTACACAACCACAAATTTTCCTATGAAGGCCCTCAATACATGGTTCATCAAACGCATAAACGTGCTAGGTGCATTAGTTAAGCCAAACGGCATTACCAACCATTCATACAACCCATACTTAGTTTTAAATGCAGTTTTCCACTCATCACCTATATTCATACGAATCTGATGGTATCCACTCATGAGGTCAATTTTAGAAAATATGCATGCACCATGTAGTTCATCAAGCATATCATCAAGTCGAGGAATAGGATGTCGATACTTAACTGTTATCTTGTTGATTGCGCGGCAATCAACGCACATGCGCCATGTACCATCCTTTTTGGGCACTAGGATCACGGGTACTGCACATGGGCTCAAGCTCTCACGCACCAAACCCTTTGCAAGCAACTCGTCGACTTGCTTCTGGATCTCCTTGGTCTCCTCGGGGTTGGCCCTATAGGCTGGCCGATTCGGTAGTTGTGCTCCAGGAACAAAGTCAATTTGGTGTTCTATGCCCCGAATAGGCGGCAATTCCTTTGGTAGTTCCTCTGGGAACACATCCCGAAAATCCTGCAAAACTGAAACAACAGAACTAGGAATATTGGGATTAAGGTCAGTGTCAGAAAAATAAGCACCCTTGTATAAGAGCACCAAGATATCCTTTCTTCCCGCACAGGCTACTCTAAAATCCCTCACATTTGCATAAAAATTCTGTTTCTTCTTTCCCTCTTGTTTTCTCTCCAAGTCGGCATTGGCTCTCCTTTTCTCTCCCTCTTTGCCGACTTCACTCAATTGTTTTTCCTTTGGTTTCAACTCTCCTTTTCCAAGGTTCTCAACCTTTTGCACACCCTCTCCTTTTGCATAGCCCTTGGCTATCCCCTCATTCTCACCATTTTGTTGCAGCTTGGCTGCCTTTTCTTGCCTCATTGCCTCGGCACTTTTCTCCAAATGCTGCTGATCATAGAACACTTGTTGTGGAGACAATGGAGCTAAAACAAATTTCTGCTCACCCATGGAGAAGGAGTATCGATTCTTGAATCCATCATGCCATACACGCCTGTCATATTGCCACGGCCTACCAAGTAAAATGTGACAAGCATGCATAGGAATAACATCACATAATATCTTATCAACATAATTCCCAATCGACATGGTAACAAGAACCTGTTTTGTCACCTTGATCTCACCCATATCATTCAACCACTGCAGCTTATATGGGTTGGGATGCTTCGAGACTGTCAATCCCAATTTCTCCACCATCAAGGTGCTGGCTACATTCGCACAACTTCCACTATCGATGATCACACTACAAGCCTTGCCTTCGACATGGCACCTGGTATGGAAGATGTTCTCCCTCTGCTCGGTCTCATCCTCTTTCACTTGTGCACTAAGAGCTCGCCGGGTCACTAAAAGTAATTGATCAGCTGCTGGCGCCTCTTGCACAAACCGGTCTTCCGTTGGCACATCTTCTAGCTCGGGCATGTCAGCATATGGATTAGGCTCTTCGTCATCCGAATAAAGTTCTCCTTCACGAACATAGATCACCTTCTTATTCGGACATTGAGAAGCAATGTGCCCAATTCCTGCACACTTGAAGCACTTCACATCCCGATGCTTAGTTGTAGAGGCAGAAGGGGTCGTTTGGCTCGCCTTTGGAAGGGTTTTGTAGTCGGCCAACCTAGTCTTCTCCTCTCTCGGTTTGTCTTCTCGGCTGTACCTTCTGGAATTCCAATTGGACGAACTGGAAGTGACATAAGGACCCCTGTAACTCCTGTTTTGCAACTGTTTTTCCACCTTAACCGCATTCTCTACAAGTTCCAGAATGTCTAAATTATGTTGCAGCTCCACAACATTGGCTATCTCGGGCTTCATCCCAGCAAGAAATCGCGCCATTGTTGCTTGGGGATCCTCTTCTACATTCGCTTGAAGCATCAGTGCCTCCATCTCCTTGTAGTATTCGTCAATACTACGTGTACCTTGCCGCAATGTTTGAAGCTTCTTGTGCAACTCGGTGTAGTAATAGCTCGGTACATATCTCTTCCTCATGATGCCTTTTAATTCAGCCCACGTCTGGGGAGGCCCTTGTCCTGCACGACGCCTGTCCAACAAAAATTTATTCCACCACTTAAGAGCATAATCAGTAAATTCAAGAGTGGCTAAATTAATTTTCTTCTCCTCGGAAAATTGATAGCAAATAAAAATCATATCCACTCGCTGCTCCCATTCAATGTAGGCATCGGCATCTCCTCTTCCTTGAAAAGAAGGTATCTTAATCTTGATGTTGTTCATGTTGGCATCGACATTATTGTATGGCTCCCAATCATTGTTTCTCCCATAATGTCGCTGCTGGTATCCTCCTCTTCCTCTCGGCATTCTGCCACCTCGGCCATATCCTTGATAACGTGGCTGCCAATCTTCCTCTTCCCATTCTTCATTCTCAAACTCGCCTTCCAGAAGCCTTCGAGGTTCAGCTTGTGCCCGGGGTTCAGGTATCTCACCCCCTTGCTGCAGTCCCTCTACTCTTGGCGGGTTTTGCTGCTGCCGCTGCTGCTGCTGCTGCTGTTGCTGCTGCTGCTGCTGCTGCTGCTGCCTCTCGACGGACAGTCCTGCAAGCATGCGCCTTATCTCGGCCATGTCATTGGCATGTTGGCGCCTAAACTCGGCATTCTCTGCATCAGAATCTTTCACCTTGTTGTCGAGACGGAACAACGAATCTTGCAAGGCTCTCCATTGTAAGGAATCTCCTTGTCCGTCTTGCTTGCCACCCTCCGAGTTCTGGCTGTTTGGTGACTGCGACATGTCCCTGAAATTAACCTCACTTTCTCTCGTGTTTCACTCCCTCACTTGTCTCTTGCTAGGTTTTATTTGTTAGGATTTGAACACAAAAATCACAGATAATAACACTTACCACGAATTCAACAGAATCAAACAAACTTCCTAACAAGAAGAAACAAGATGCGCAAATACTAGAGGCAAAGTGATTTCAATTGCAAGAACAGAAAACACACACAAGAAGAACAATTTGTATGTGTATGATTTTCGGATAATTGAGCAATATGAAACAATATCACCCAATGCAAGAATAAGCTTTCGACACAATGAACTGAAAGAAAAACCTATAAATTCAATTCGGACAGAAAGACTTTTACCCAAACTCCTGCAACAATTTTCGGTTATCAAACTTCCAATCGATTTCTCTTTTTTTTTTTTTTGACTACTGCCGAAATTAGGAATTAACAGCAAACAAAAGCAATTCCAAACTCAATAGCACAATTCGACTATTTTAGGGTTTAGTCGACACTCTTTTTTTTAAATAAAAAAAAAAATAAGAACAATTCGGCAGAATTGAAACAAGAACAACAGAAAATTGAAAGGGATAGTTGATTGATTTGATAACCTGAGCTCCGCTACCAAAATTGATACGGCAACACACCTAGCCGGTCCTAGAAGCACCTCCGTATCTATGATTGTCCCGACCTCAAATCTCAACCAATCGTGCACTCTTTATGCACTGTCGATCTTCACCTTCCAGCAATTCGTGCTAGGCAACAGATGGACGCAGAAGCCCCTCCACCTCCTAATCTCTCGATGCTAGACAACAAAGAACTAAGCACAAAGGAATTCGAATTCACAAGCAAATATTACTACCTGCAATTGTAAACAAATCCCTAAAATAAAACAAGCAAGAGAATCCACTCTTGTGATGAGAATATCAAAGTTTATCTGAACTTTTATTATCTTCAATATTCTGAGTAAAACAATAACATAAGACCCCTATTTATAGAACTCCTAAGTCGGCTACAGTAAACCCTAGCTACAGTACCCGGCGTCTACAGTAAACCCTAGCTACAGTAACCCGCGTCTGCAGTAAACCCTAATTGGACCAGGATTTAATTGAGCCCACATAAATTGGACACTAATTAAAACCTTATAGTTATAAACCCAAATAACTAAATAAACTAAAGCCCACATTAATCAACTAATTAATATTGGACTTGACCCAACATAATAATAATAAAAAAAGCATGCCGATTTAATTGTTCCAATTAAATAAAATCGGCTACTAGAACATAATGAAAGTAAATGGAAATGACGACATCTGATCAATGTCGACTAAGCCCAGATAAGTGACAGTAGGATGATGGGCTTCAACTTCAGCTCCTCTCCAAGCTTGATCACTCGATCTTCCAACAACTCAATATTCAAAAGTGCTTGAACTTGTTGTTGCAGCTGATCTTTGATCTTCTTGGACCGAGCCCGTGTCATTGGACCCGTAGGAATCACCAAATCGCCAGCTCCCTGAGTGCCCGCATCCATGTCCGCATCACGGACGCACCAATTGGCACACCCGCAGGCGAGCCAACCAGCGCACCCGAGCACACCCAGGCGCACCAAGGCACGGCAAAGGCGCGCCAATCTACACCAAAGGCGCACCGACCCGAGAGCAAGAAGGCGCAACCGACTTGGATTTTTAGGGGAACCCTTTGCCATTTTTTTTAGTTAGTCCTACACCCACCAAAAAAATATAGGTTAGTATTCCTTTAGTTTTTAGGAATAGGATTTAGTTTTTATTTTTATTTTTATTTTTATTTTTTTTAGGGATTTTCTAATCCTTGGAGAAATAGGATTCCTAGTACACACCCACTTTGAATACTAGTTTGATGAGGATTCCTAGTACCCATAGGACTAGAAGTCGGCACCAACACCCCTTTTTCCACCGGCTTTAGAGCCTATAAATACACACCCATACCCTCATATTTTTCCACACCAAAACATTCAAGCTCTAGACATCCATACCCTAGTGTCGATTTCACTTCCCTAGCACCCTTTAGGTTTTTCTTTGATTTTTTTCATCTCCTACCCTCTTTAGCCCTAGTTCAAGATGACTTTTCCCACAAACAACCCTTGCCGACCCAACTTTACCATCACCGACCATACCCCGCGCTATATGCCTATGCCTAAGTTTACCGAGTACAATCCGGGATGGATTTCTGAGGAGAATCGCGCTAGGTTTGACAAGCTGATTCGGAGACCTCTAATTCCTACGAGGTACATTGATTTTGAGGTGGTTGAATCTTAGAATCTTGAGGAGCCGATTGGCAAGTACCTTGCCAACATAGGACTAGTCGATTTTTGCAAGATTAAGGAGCCGTCATACGAGGAGCTTACTTATGAGTTTCTTGCTACTTTTGGGTACGACGTGGATCTCAAGGACATTCATGATGCCAGCTATGTCAAGTTTTGGCTTGCAAGGAAAGATTATGAGAAGAGCTTAATTGATTTCAACAAAATTTTTGGTTTTGATGCCGAAGGTTGGCGAGTCCATAGTTGTAGCTTCAATGGAAGAGTCATGATGGACACGATTTGCATTGATTCATATATTCCTGGCTCTGGCATGGCTAGTGACTTGTGCATTAAGGACAATGCACTGAGGTATTTACACAGAGTTTTGGCACACTCTTTCTTTGGAAGAACCAAAGATGCACACAGGGTGCAATGTGATGAGCTTTTTGTACTCTTTTGCATGGTACACGGGTACAAACTCAATGGAGGACTTTGGTTGCTACAAAATTTTGCTCATATTTGCAAAGGAGAAGGTGAGATAGCATGTGGAGGGCTGATCACTCATATCGCGAAATTCTTAGGAATTAACCTAGATCCCTACACTTTGACCCTTTCTAACCCCGCACTTGAGACTAAGCATAAGCATGTTGCCGCAGCAATGGCCCTAAAACTCCATGAACCCATTGATCCACATCCTTTTAGTGATGAAGAAGTGGTTGATGAGGAATGCCTTTGTGTTAGCACACAATCTATCCACCGTAAGCCACCATCATCTACATGATCCGTGGAATCCGATTCCTCCAACATCTTCTACTTTCTCATGGGATGGGAAGCTCAAGTCGATGTCATCGCCAATCTCAACAAGACCACCGGCAAATTACTCTCTCAAATGGATAAGTTGGTTGACATTGTTGATAAGTTAGGGGGAGTCATGTGCAGTAAATTCGATGAACAAGAGAAGACCATCGCGCAACTTAGGAAGAAGCTAGAGAACATAGAGAACAAACTTGCCGAGTAGTTTCATGCATCATCATTCTATGTGTTGTGTTTTTATTGCTTTATGTCTTTACTTTTATAGGATGCAGCCATTGCTAGTCATCCTTGTGGCAGTTTCAATTTCATGTCAAATGTGTTTAATTTTGGTGTCATGAACACCTAGTGGCAATGCAATTTCGATTTCTCTATCTCTCTATTGGTTGATTCTTACTTTCTCTCTTATTTGGATTATCTTTTCTTATGTGCTATACAAGTTTCGATCTAAGTTTGAGGAGAGTGCCTCTCCTATGTGCCTATCTTTTTACCCTTTGTTTCTTTTCTTTCTTGGCCAATGAGGACAATGTCCGATTTAAGTTTGAGGAGGGGGAACAAATTTCTTTGCAATTTGTTTTTGTTTTTGTTTTTGTTGTGTTTGTGTCAATAAAGAGCATGTTTTTGACTTTAATATATTGAGTATGCATATTTTTTATCCTAGATCACTTCGTAAAAAGCCATTACTTTTTCAAAAAAAAAATTCAAAATCAGTTTTCAACTTTATTTTCAAATTATTTTTAAAATTGTTTTAAAATTGCTTTTCAAAAATCGTTTTCAAACAAATTTTTTTCAAAAAATCGACGAAAAAAACAAAAAGATTTTTCTTTGTTTTTCAAATTGTTTTCAAACCCACCATTCTATGATCAAGATGATTTTTGTTGATGGATAACTAAGAGAGTTACTTTAAGTTTTTGAAATCTTTTTCTTTTAGATGCAAGAAGTTTGATTTTTGATTGATCTTGTGTTCATGTTTAGTTATGATGAATTCATGCAAGTCCTAGCATTCTTTGCCTAGCATTTTTCGACACCCTATGCATTATTTTTCAAAATTTTTGACGTCAACATATATATCCTAGAACAAGTTTTCAGAACTTCTCAAAGCGAATTTTTCTCATAAATGCTCAATGAAAGAGATGATTTAGGCATTCTTTGTTTGAACCAACAAGCCAATAAAAAACCTACCCTTTATCATTATCCCTTGTTTAACCCCTTTTGAGCCTAAATCATGGTAGCTAATTTTTCTTTCATTACCCACATTTACCCACCTTTAACCCTTTGAAGCCTTATAGCTACCATTCTTTTCTTTCATTATCCATACTCTATTTTTCAAAGTTCCTTAAGGCATTTTTGTTCTATGTTTTTATCAAGATTCTTTCTATGATAAGTGCAATTGTACCGTATTTTTTCACATCCAAGAAGATCTATGCATTGAAGAAGTTTGCAGTTTCAATTGTTTCAAGTATGTTATGAAATGTCAAGAGCAGAAAAAAAAAAGCAGAAAAGAAAATGGACAAAGTCGATTCAAAAGAATAAAATTCAAAAAAAATCAAAAAAAGAGATGAGAAATTACGCAATCAATGGTTCCTGAAACAAGTTGAATTTCTTTTGATAATCACATGATGGATGTTACTTCAAGACTTGCACTTTGAGAAATCTTTTCAATCTCTTGATAATACATATTGCAATCTTTTCTTAAGTGAATTTTTGAACTTTTATTTCCTATCCACCTTTTCTTTGATCAATCTTTACCCAAGACCCCATTACAACCATTTGTAAAGTCCTATTGATCTTTTTAAGAGTGTTTATTCATAATAGTGGAGTTAAGTTCTGGAGTTTGCCTATGGGACTAGTTTTTCAAATTTTCATGGCGTCAATTCATTCTTGCATGCATATGGGAAATCAATTTTTGCTAAGTGATTTGTGTGAAAGCTTGTGCGGGTAAGTCTGACTTTTGCATGGATGCTTTTTCATGAGATTTTCTTTCTGTCTTGGGATTTGATCATAAATGATTACTCATAAGCTCTTGGTGATTATCTTGGGAGTCTTGATATGAATTCTTTTTGATTGTGTGATTTGGTGGAGATTTTCAAAACCCTCATTTGGTTTATCTTGTTTTACTTGCTTGAGGAGAAGCAAAGTTTAAGTTTGAGGAGATTTTATAACATCTAAATGTTAGTGTTTTTATGGTGGTTTTGAATGGCTTTTACTATGTATTCTTGATCGATTATGTGTATAATCTTTCTATTATTGTGTGTTTTCATGCAATGTGTCAATTAGTACTCCAATTTTGCTGATTAAGTGTTTTTATCAGGAATTTATCGTTTTCATTGAAGAATGGAAGCTTTTTAGACAAGTTTGGAAACCAGGCCCAATTTAGGAAACTTTCTGCAGTGAGCACAACCGACTATTTTAAAGATTTTGGGAGTTCTAGGCATCAAAATTAAGTGCGACCAATTGGAGACGAAACTCGACTTCCAGAGCTTTCTACGGATTAAATTTCATAATTTTTTCGCCAGTCTATAAGGAGCAGGAATTATTTTAATCCAGCCCAGGATCCAGATTTTTCTGTGCCGACCCAGGACCAGTGTTTCGGCGATATCTTGAGCTACAAAAGTCCAGTTGAAGAGTTATTTTTATGAAAAAAAAGCTGAGAGAATTATCTAGAACTTTTTTGAAGAGCCCAATGCTCAGTTTGGATCTTCTAGGAGTTAAGTGGCGTCCAAGTTTTGGGTCAGAAAACAGGCAAAAGTGCAACTTGGAGTGCAAGTCAAGAATTCAATTTCCATTCAAAGAAGGAGAGCCCCACCGACTTCCAGTAGCTAAAGACTGTATAAAAGGACCCCCTAGGTCGACATATTCAGGAGGCAGAAGTCAGAGGGCGAAGCTCTGCCGAGTTGGTTAGTTATTAGGTCACACACGCTAGTAGGGTTAGGGTTTTCACTCTTTTGGATCCTCTAGGTGGTGCCGAATTCCTCATCCAATTTCAAAGGTTATTCCCCACAACAATTCAACGTTTTTCCAGCAAGATTTGAAGGTTCAAAGTCACAAAATCACCAGTCCAATTGCAGTAGAAGTCGTCACCAGAGGAGCACAAGTAGACGCCATCATCACCAATTCAAATCGGCTATCCGACTTCACTACTCTCTCTTTTATTCGATTCTCTTTCAGTTTAATGGTTTACTTGATGAATTCTTGTGAGACTTTGATGATTTGGTATTTTATTATGATGAACTGATTCTCTATTCTAGGATTAGGGATGTAGCCAATTACTTCTATGGTTTTATTCTATATGGATTCATGTTTATTCAATTGATTGTGTTGATTGTTCAATCTATGTGTGCCGAATTTATTATCTACTTTTGATTGATTCTTATTGATTGCAACATGTGAGAGCTACGTGATTTATATGATGATACCTAGAAGAACATAGATTGATTGATGCTAAAATATGCGAGAGCTGATAGTTTCTTAGGGTTTGATTGATTGTTTTGTGCTTAATGAGTTTAGTACGGATGCTAGGCTATGCGCGAGCTAGGTAGTAATCTTTGCTGAATATTTGATTCAACATGCGAGAGCTGAGGATTAAGAGATTAGAAACAATTGCCCACAATCACACATCAATATAGATATCGGTTCCATGCATAATAAACCTAGATAGCAATTGCGTGAACCCCGATTTCCTAGATTGCTTTAGATATTGATAGAACTTCACTTTAGATTAAGTCTGCGATTTTGTTTCTTTTTATTTGTTAGTTTCGACATCATCCTACACCATCTTTTGTTTGATTTTCCTAGGTAATCGTAAGTTGTGACATTAGGTAGTACTTATTTCCGTTGTTCCGTGGATCGACCTTGATTAGACTACTACACTACATAGTACACTGTGCGCTTGTAGTTAACAATCGTTGCATTTACTCGTGTGTTATTTGTGTCTCGTGTTGTGAATTGATCAAGAATTATAAATTTGAAAAAGTCACGCATAAATAAAACGCATCACATTCCAACTATTGAGCATGTGCTACTTGTTGATAATCTTAAGTACAATTTGCTTAGTATTAGTCAGCTGTGTGACAAAGGATTCAGAGTTAATTTGGAATCTTCAAGATGACTTGTGAGTAGAGTTGATGACGAGAATGTCTTATTTGTTGGTAAAATGATTGGTAAATTATATTCTATATGTTTAAATTATGTTACTAATCCCGAGATCAAGAGCTTTAGTGCAAGAACAGCTTTTCCAACTCTATGGCATAGGAGGCTTGGGCATGCAAATCTTAAACTTATCTCAATTCTATCCAAGGAAGATTTGGTCAATTGTCTGCTAAAGCTAAAGTTCAAAGCAGAAACCAAATGTTGAGCCTGTCAGTTGGGTAAACAAATCAAAAGTTCTTTTAAGCCAAAACATGTGGTATCAACTTCCCGACCTCTTGAACTCTTACATATTGACCTATTTGGTCTGTGAATACCCGACCCAAAATCACTTGGGCATATTCAAATAATTCCTCACACCTTCTTCATCGGGTCAATCCCATGTCAATGAAGTTGCTACCCAAATTTTATTAAGGACAAAATTTGGGAAAAAATTTTTAAATGACTCCTTAGGCAATTGATCATAACGAGACCAAAAACATGGGATTCGGGGGTTCGTCATGGATGGGAAGGTGTTAGGCACCCATCCATGTTGGGTCGAAACTTTGTGCAATTGGAGAATACAAGCATGCCTTGTGCTTGTGTGCAAGTGTGGAAACAAAACATATAGAGATAACAAAAATGAATTGGAGGGCAAGGAGAAGAAGGTACGGAACAAATAGGAAAAATAAAAATATTTGGGCTTGAGTCTCCACCACTAGAGACCACCTACGTACCCCAGCGACCGGGTTCAAAGCCCACATAGTTCTTGACATGGCATCACAACAATCACATAATCACCAAAAGCATCATCAAATAACCAACAAGTAGCAGTTAATAAAGCGCGCAATCGAAAAGAGTTAGAACACTTATCTCGGTTGTTGGACAGAATCTATGGGTCATCTTCTTCTGACTTTTGGACAATGAAAATGGCCGATTCAGCTTTTGGTCCCAACAAAAAAGTTGTATCTCTCCCTCTTATCTTTACAGAGAGTCTAAGATCATGGCAATCTGACTTCTAGAACTTGAGATATGAATTATTTTCTGAGCCTGCTTGCATCAGGTCCTTCTACTTGGATTTCCCACCTTCTTGGCCTTGGATTGCTTTCGATTGCTCTACCCTCTTGATCTTCTCTAGATGGCTTTCTACTTTATGCTTTCCCATGGAATTCCTCTAGAGTTTCTACTCTAAAAGTGTTTCTAGGCTTGGAGAAGTAGAGTTTCTCCAAGCAAACAAAGCTTACGGGGAGTGTGTGTGTAAAGAGAGATTGAACCCTTAAAATATGAATGAGAGGTCCTATTTATAGTGTTTTGGGAAGCCTAGTGGCGTGGACTTACTTAATGGTGAAGATTATGCCCGAAAATCTGGTCCAAAACCACATAGGATCGAGTTAGAAACAAAAATCGGGGATTCTGGGAAATGATGACCGCCTTGGCCGGCGGTCATCTGCTGGATGACCGTCAGGGCCGGCGGTCATGTGTGGATGTCTGCCGGCACCCGACGGTCATCACGAGATGACCATCGGTCACCCCGCGTGTCACCCGTTCTTTCCATTTTCGAACCCCAATCCCCCTAATTCAGCTCTGATTTGATCCTACCGCGTAATCACCCCTAATCAACCCAGAATCACTCCATTACTTGATTACTACTCCTCTAAATCATTCCATAACTGATTTATTATACATTAACACCCATTTTAAGCAAAATGATACCAAAAAGCACATTTACCAATTAAAGGGTGATTTGATTCTGATTTTCCACAAAAATTAAAACAAAAATTAGTCTGCAAATAAAGTGTTTATGAGCTAATTTAAACTCTGGAGAATCCATTAACTTGGTCCCTTAAACCTATCCTTAACCCAAAGATAAATCATCTCAATAAAATCGGGTTAAATATAAATAAAAGGCCCAAGCAATGAAATAAAACATATTTTAGTATAAATAAACCTTGATATATATTCTACCCTAGGATTAAATCATCTCATTAATCCTAGTATTCAAATACATAAGGGTCCAAATTACCAAAATATATCATTTCTACTAGATTAAATTCTTGATATGTCTTAGCTAAAGACCAAATCATCTCATCAATCCTAAGTTCCAACATGTCCGAAATTCAATTTTAGTAGAAAATTTGTGCGTCAAATTTGGGTGTTCACAGATGCCCCTCGTTGATGAGTCCTTAGAAAGTATGGATGAAACAACGTAAGAAAGGAACAACCAAATTTGAATGATAGATGTGTGTGGTGTGTATTAAGGGTTGGAGCATCCCATGCTCCGCTTCGGGAATCACTCATCCCGAAGGTTTGAGGGGCTGACCCTCGGTTTGTGGGAATCATCTCATCCCAGGTTCTCGGGAATCATCTCATCCCGAGGTGATATAATCATCTCATCTTTGTAAACTAGGTTTCAACTTGGAAATCAACTCATCCCAAGTTATGGTTCTCGGGAATCATCCCATCCCGAAGTGATAGAATCATCCCATTTATCGGGTTGTTGGCAAAGAATCATCTCATCTTTGTCAGCTGGATACTCAACATTTTAGTTTGGGAATCATCTCATCCTAGGGTTTGCAAGAACCGGGTCCTCGGCTCTTGTTTGATTTCCTCATCTCATGGTTTGCTAGAACTGGGTTTCCGGCTTACGGCTCGTATGCCTCAAGGTCAGCTCATCTCAAGGTTTGCAAGAGTTGGGCTCTTGGCTTTGTTTCTGGTTGATTTTCTCACATATTTGGATCCCCTCACGGTTGGATTCGCTCCACTCTTCTCGGTTTTGCGGGTGCTGGTCCTGGCTTTTGGTTTGCTCTCCCCTGGGTGGCTTCTCTCATGGTTTCTCTCGAAGTTCGGTCACTCTCATCCCTCGGTTTGGATTCTCTCATTTCATGGTTTGCAGGAGCTGCGTCCCGGCTTTCGGCTCTCTCACCTGTAGTTCCCCTCATCTCATCGTCTGCAGGAGCTAGGTCCTGGCTTTAGGTTCAGGTTCATTTGTCTCTCAAGTATGGTTTTCTCTCAGGATTTTCTCTTTTCTGGATTCCCTCATTACACGGTTTGCAAGAGCTGCGTCCTGGCTTTAGGCTCTCTCAACTCTAGTTCCTCTCATCTCATGGTCTGTAGGAGCTGAGTCCCGGCTTTAGGTTCTCTCTTGATGTCTGGTTTCTCTAAAGGTCCTCTCCATGTCTGTGTTAGTGTAATATGCCCAAAAGCCAATCATGGATGATTATTTGTAGTCACGTATACACATTAAGGTTATTCCAATAAGTATCGTTTATGAGATAAACGCTTGCACATACTTATAACCCTAGAATATTTCATATTCTTAAATGTCCCTAGTCGATTATTATTACGGATGGGTTGTAATAATAAATTGAGACTAGCGTATGTTGAGAATTGCATATGTGATATGAATTCTACATACGGGTACAAGTTGGAGAACTTGTGGACTGGACCGACCCACATAAGAACACTACATGGAACGTTATATGTATGTCATTAGTGTTTCTTATAGATGTATTGTCCTCCGACCTGAGATCGTCAAGGTATCCAACATATGAATCATGTACTTTGATATTATTCCTAGTCATCCGTAACTGGGTGGACATAAGGGTAATCATTGGGTATATGACGAGTATGTAGTGGGTTTTGATTGATCAAGACGGGATTCGTTCGACCCATATAACGGGTATATTATCATATGGTTTCTTGATAAAGTTGAACTGTTAAATGCATGGCCATGCTCGGACTAGGTGATATGGTGATATCACGGGTATCCGTTTTATACAGTTAACTTGGGGATCAAGAAATATAGATTAAACATATACGAGATTGACATATTCCATGTCTCGTGTTTGATCTTGATAATGGGACGAAAGGACGATGACATATTCCGAGGCATAGAGAATCAGTACTGATCTTGTCGTTCGGGTAGCAATGATGTGTTGCTAGACGCCCCTCTTTGTTTATAATTGTAACATAGGATTTTACAATTGTTGTCGGACGTTACAAGTGCCTACAGGGTCACACACATAGAACCGTTGATTCGAGCAGTTGGTTGAACCGTGGTTGGACCATGGTTGGACCATAGTTGGACCATGGTTGAACTAGGGTCGTTTTGGGACAATAATTAGTTGAATTATTGACCAGAGATCAGACCTTATGGTGTGTGTTGTGCTAGAAAGTTTAGTGGAGGCATTATCATGTCTTGACATGATTAAGTGGGAGATGGGGCCAAGATGTTGGCCATTACTTCCACTAACCTATATCTTCATTTGGCATGTGAATGATCTGATCATCTTCTTCCTCTCTTGGTGCTCTCTAAACATTTTTGGAGTCTTGATAGCCTTGAGAAAACACTCACCTTCAGCTTCTTCATTCTTTGTCAAAGAAAGAAGAACACAAACACCACAAAGTTGTTGCTCCCGGTTTACTCTTGCTAGCACATCAGTCCGGGGGAGCTCGAGGCTCGACTCGTGTGACGATTCCAAGCCGGTCACGGTTCGTGTGGATACCGTAGAGGGGCGAGGCTTTTGTCTGGCTCTAGCTGATTCTGTTCTACAGTTGGGTGAAAGACCTCAACCGAACAAGGTATGTAAATTTTGTTATACGGTTTATGCATGCTTCACTTGGTTCTTGGTTAAGTTTCCTTGTTTCCGCTGTATATTGTGCTTGTTATGAGTGTCATAATAGCCCTAGGGAAACTTACAGTGGTAGCGAAGCCTCTTGTGAAGCTCTGAACCGGATTTATGTGCATATGTTGATATGTTCATGCATATATATATGATATGTTATATGTGATGTAGCATGATCATTATATGTTGTTTTCAGTTATGTATATGTGATGTACATGTTGATGTTGGTGTTTGTCAAAAGAGTTTTGACAAAGAGAACTTGATTGGTATGTGATATCAATCAAGGTGTTCTTGGCAGTAAGTTGAAAGAGTTCGACTAGGAAAAACCGAGTGTCGGTTTGTGTATTGAACGATTGTCGTTCAAGTAAAGTTAGGCCATAACATCGATGTTGGTGAGGCCAACATCGATGTTGGCATGAAGTTTAGCCTTGGCAGAACCTTCATAACATCGATGTTGTGTGACAAACATCGATGTTCTGATGAAGTTTAGCCTCGGCCAAATCATCACAACATCGATGTTGTTTGACCAACATCGATGTTCTCCAGCAAAATTCTCAAAACATCGATTTTAAGAGTTAAACATCGATGTTATTTGAGCTCGGCCAAATTGGTTTGAGTTCCAGAGCTCCAACAACATCGATGTGTGAGTGTCAACATCGATGTTCTTGACTTCCAGAACCCAAACATCGATGTTTAAATGTTAAACATCGATGTTATAATGCTATTGCCAAGATATTGAACTTTCAAGTACTCAAAACATCGATGTTTGAAAGTTTAACATCGATGTTATTGAGCTACTGCAAAATGGTTTGGAGTTCAAGTACTCAAACATCGATGTTTAAGGGTTCGACATCGATGTTCTGGAAACCAGTAACTTGAACAGCGAATTAAGGGTAGAAGGGGGCCTAATTGGTGTCTGGCCTGAACAGCAAAGTTGTAGCACTACTTCTTAGCTTTCCAGGGACACCAAGTTTGCACAAATCTGAGCTCTACAGCTTTAGATATGACCGAAATACTGGGTACTGCCAAAATCTTGAACTTTCAGAATCTCAACAACATCGATGTTTGAAAGTTCAACATCGATGTTATTGAGCTACTGCCAAATAGTTTGGAGTTCAAGAATCTCAACAACATTGATGTTTAAGAGTTGAACATCGATGTTATTGAGCTACTGCCAAGTAGTTGGAGAGAATCAGATTCTCAAAACATTGATGTTTAAGTTAGACATCGATATTCACATGTATTTGGTTTCCAAACTTACATGACATCAATGTATGATTTATCAAGAACAAGCATTTGATGTGCTGGAATTGTATATTGATGAAATATTAAGTTCTTAGTTTCCTTCCATGATAAGCACTCATCAAGCCTAAGATCAACAAATGGTAGTTTTTGCCCTAGCAAGGTGCCATTGTTTATCCTAGGAAGGTGCGAGTGGATAATTATAATATCTCGACTGCTTATTGTGGGTTTGGATTTAACTAGGTTATCTTAATAGGATTAAGGACCTAGGGGCAAGGGTTGAGCAAGTCTATAAGATAGACATGGACAAGTTGTTGTTCGCTCAACTATCCAAGAGTTACATAGAGATGTAATTGACAAAGAGTTGTCTACCTAAATAGTTATGATATAGGTGATCAGCCCTCGCTGACTTATGTTGTAGTGAAATATGGATCTTGGCCTACTTATATAATTGTCTTGATTTATGTAGTAGGAGCACATTTAATATAATTCCTTATTAAATGATTTGTATGCATGACTATTATTTGTGTGAGTTGATCATTGTTGTAAAATTACCATGGCACAAAACACTAGCACTTTATTATTGCGATTCGTCCTTGAGTAGGACAAGCTGAATAGGAATAGTTTCCTAGAGTGGAATCACATTTTGAGGATAGTCTTCAAACAAGAAAAATTTGTATGTCCTTGAAGGGCCTGTTCTTAATGAATTGGCGCCTAATGCTTCTAGGGCAGAAGTAGATGCTTGCGAGAAGCATGTTGATGATGCATTGGATGTTGCATGCCTTATGCTAATTGCCATTGACTCTGAGCTTCAGAAGCAAGATGAGAACATGTGGGCGTTCGATATGATCAAACACCTGATAATGCTCTGAGGAGAGCAAGTAAGGCATGGGAGGTACGAGACCTCTAAGGCATTGTTCCAATGCAAGATGGCTAAGTTATCACCCGTTAGACCTCATGTGCTCAAGATGTTTAGATACATTGAGAGCCCTGAGGGTCTTGGTTTCCTTGGAGAAGGAACGGGTAAAGCAAAGTTTGAGAAGAAGAAGAAATGTACCAAAAAGGTTTGGTGCATGTGCATCGTCTTGTTCTCATGTGCTGAAACCCAACGGTGGTGTTGCAAAGTAGGAAATTGTTTCCGTTGCAACAAACCAGGCCATTAGAAGCGAAACTGCCCTGTTTACCTTGAAAAGGTAAAGAAGCAAAAGGGAAGTGAGACTTCTGCTTCAGGTATTTTGTTATAGAGGCTTATATCTCTACCTCTGCCTCATGGGTATTAGATACCAGATGTGGTTCTCACATTTGTAGAAATGTGTAGGAACTGAGAAAGAGTGGGAGATTGGCTAAGGAAGAGATAGACCTACGCCCCGTATTGGAGCAAGAATTGCTACATTAGCCGTAGGGATTTTCTATCTATTCTTACCTAGCATTTTGGTTTTAGAACTATACAATTGCTATTATGTACCTACCATAAGCAGGAATTTGATTTCTGTGTCTTGTATGGACAAGAAAAGTTTTATTGAGAATAAAGAACAATTGTTGTTCTATTTATTTCAATGAAATTGATTATGATGGTGCATTTTAAACGATGGTTTGTATGTTCTAAACCTAGTAACGCCTATCTATAACATTAATACGAAGAAGGTTAGATTACATGATTCTAGTGAAACCTATCTTTGGCATAGTCGTTTGGCCCATATAAACGAGACTCGTTTTCCTAAACTCCATAAAGTTGGATTTTTAGACTCATTTGATTTTGAATCATATGAGACATATGAGTCATGTTTGTTAGGCAAAATGACTAAGGCTTCCTTTACGGGTAAAGGTGAAGAGCCTAGGACTTGCTAGGTCTAATACATACTCATGTATGCGGACCTATGTCTACACAGGCTAGAGGTGGTTTTCAATACTTCATTACATTTACTGATGACATCAGTAGACACGGCTAAGTGTGTCTAATGAGACACAAGTCGGAATTCTTTGAAAAGTTCAAAGAATTTAAGAATGAAGTACAGAATCAACTCGGAAAAGTATTAAGATGCTTCGATCAGATCGAGGTGGTGAATACTTTGACCGAGACTTTCTTGACTATCTAAAGAGTTGTGGTATAGTATCACAACTTACTCCACCAGGTACGCCTCATTGGAATGGCGTATCCGATAGGAGGAACAGAACCTTGTTAGACATGGTTCGTTCTATGATGAGTCATGCTGACCTTCCTTCTTCCTTTTGGGGACATGCTTTATTAACTGTTGTTTTACACTAAACAATGTTCCGTCTAAATCAGTCGAATAGACACCATATGAGATATGGACTGGGAAGCGTCCCAATTTGTCATTTATGAGGATTTGGGGTTGTGAGGCTTACGTAAGACGTGAAGCTTCGGATAAACTTGGCCCAAAATCCGAGAAGTGCATATTTGTAGGTTACCCTAAGGAAACTAAAGGGTATAACTTCTATAATCCCACCGACCACAAAGTGTTTGTTGCTCGGACTGCGATTTTTTTTTTAGAAAGAGAGTTTATTTCTAGAGGAATCAGTGGGAGGAAAATAGAAATCGAAGGAGTTCGAGATCTAGAGACTGAAATGGAACAAGAACAGGAACCACAAAGTGTTGTGGAGGAGAATCCTGTTCCTGTAACACATGGACCGCGTAGGTCGGATAGGATTTGGCATGAGCCCGAGAGATATGGATTTCTCGTGACTCATACCGGGGATGTGATGCTCATAGATGAGGATGAGCCCACTACCTATCAGCAGGCCGTTACGGGTCCGGACTCCCAAAAGTGGCTAGAAGCCATGAATTTGAAAATGGAATCCATGTATCAAAACAAGGTATGGACCTTAGTTGATCCACCCGAAGGGGTAAAACCCATAGGGTGCAAGTGGTTCTTTAAGAAAAAAGACCGACATGGATGGTAATGTGATTACCTATAAAGGGCGGTTGGTTGCAAAATGTATCAAACAAGTTCATGGTATAGACTATGATGAAACCTTCTCACCAGTTGCCGTAGTTAAATCCATCCGGATTCTTTTGGCCATAGCCGCATACCATGATTATGAGATATGGCAAATGGATGTCAAAACCGCTTTCCTTAATGGAAAATTTTTGTGGATGTGTACTTGACACAGCCTGAAGGTTTTGTCGATCCAGAGTATGCTAGTATGGTATGCAAGTTGCAAAGATCCATTTGTGAACTAAGGCAAGCTTCTAGGAGTTGAAATCTTCGTTTTAGTGAAGTAATCAAAGAGTTTGGTTTCATTAAAAGTGAAGATGTTTCATGTGTTTACTAGAAGGTTAGTGGGAGCACTATTGTTTTCTTGATGTTATATGTTGACGACATTCTGCTTATTGGGAATGACATTCCGACACTGCAGTCTATAAAGGCTTGGTTAGGAAAGAATTTCTCAATGAAGGACTTAGGAGAAGCTGCCTAAGTGTTAGGTATAAAGATCTATAGAGATAGATCTAAAAGGCTTTTCGGGCTAAGTCAGAGTACATATATTGACAAGGTGCTAAAGAGGTTTAGCATGCAAGATTTCAATAAGGGTTTCTTGCCCATGTCACATGACATATCTCTCTCAAAGAGTCTATATCCTAGTATGACTAAGGTGAGAGAGTGGATGAGTTAGATCCCTTATGCATCTGTAATAGGATCTATCATATATGCCATGCTATGTACTAGACCGAATGTCGCTTATGCTTTGAGTGTCACAAGCAGATGCCAATCTGCTCCCGGTGAAAGTCATTGGACAGCGGTTAAATATCCTTAAGTACTTGAGAAGCACTGAGGATGCATTCCTGGTTCATGGAAGCATTGATGGGCTTGTTGTAAAGTGTTACAAAGATGCTAGCTTCCAAACAGACAGGGATAATTTTATATCGCAGTCAGTTTACGTGTTTTGTCTTGGATGTGGCGCTGTTTGCTGGAAGAGTTCCACGCAAGAAACAGTTGCCGACCCTACAACTGTGGCTGTACAAATTTTCGTTTGAGAACTATGTAGCAGATCTTCTGACTAAGCCTCTCACACAGCGTAAGCATGATGGTCATGCTAGATCCACATGTATGAGATATATAGATGATTGGCTTTAGTGCAAGTAGGAGATTGTTAGTGTAATATGCCCAAAAGCCAATCATGGATGATTATTTGTAGTCACGTATACACATTAAGGTTATTCCAATAAGTATCGTTTATGAGATAAATGCTTGCACATACTTATAACCCTAGAATATTTCATATTCTTAAATGTCCCTAGTCGATTATTATTACGGATGGGTTGTAATAATAAATTGAGACTAGCGTATGTTGAGAATTGCATATGTGATATGAATTCTACATACGGGTACAAGTTGGAGAACTTGTGGACTGGACCGACCCACATAAGAACACTACATGGAACATTATATGTATGTCATTAGTGTTTCTTATAGATGTATTGTCCTCCGACCTGAGATCGTCAAGGTATCCAACATATGAATCATGTACTTTGATATTATTCCTAGTCATCCGTAACTGGGTGGACATAAGGGTAATCATTGGGTATATGACGAGTATGTCGTGGGTTTTGATTGATCAAGACGGGATTCGTTCGACCCATATAACGGGTACATTATCATATGGTTTCTTGATAAAGTTGAACTGTTAAATGCATGGCCATGCTCGGACTAGGTGATATGGTGATATCACGGGTATCCGTTTTATACAGTTAACTCGGTGATCAAGAAACATAGATTAAACATATACGAGATTGACATATTCCATGTCTCGTGTTTGATCTTGATAATGGGACGAAAGGACGATGACATATTCTGAGGCATAGAGAATCAGTACTGATCTTGTCGTTCGGGTAGCAATGATGTGTTGCTAGACGCCCCTCTTTGTTTATAATTGTAACATAGGATTTTACAATTATTGCCGGACGTTACAAGTGCCTACAGGGTCACACACATAGAACCGTTGATTCGAGCAGTTGGTTGAACCGTGGTTGGACCATGGTTGGACCGGGTGTGGTTGGACCATGGTTGGACCGTGGTTGAACTAGGGTCGTTTTGGGACATTAATTAGCTGAATTATTGACCAGAGATCAGATCTTATGGTGTGTGCTGTGCTGGAAAGTTTAGTGGAGGCATTATCATGTCTTGACATGATTAAGTGGGAGATAGGGCCAAGATGTTGGCCATTACTTCCACTAACCTATGTCTTCATTTGGCATGTGAATGATCTGATCATCTTCTTCCTCTCTTGGTGCTCTCTGAACGTTTTTGGAGTCTTGAGAGCCTTGAGAAAACACTCACCTTCAGCTTCTTCATTCTTTGTCAAAGAAAGAAGAACACAAACACCACAAAGTTGTTGCTCCCAATTTACTCTTGCTAGCACATCAGTCCGGGGGAGCTCGAGGCTTGACTCGTGTGACGATTCCAAGCCGGTCATGGTTCGTGTGGATACCGTAGAGGGGCGAGGCTTTTGTCTGGCTCTAGCTGATTCTGTTCTACAGTTGGGTGAAAGACCTCAACCGAACAAGGTATGTAAATTTTGTTATACGGTTTATGCATGCTTCACTTGGTTCTTGGTTAAGTTCCCTTGTTTTCGCTGCATATTGTGCTTGTTATGAGTGTCATAATAGCTCTAGGGAAACTTACAGTCTGGTCTTTCTCATCTCTCGATTTGCGGGTGCTAGGTCCCGACTTTGGGTTCTCTCATCTTACAAGGTGCAAAGACTGGGTCTTTGGCTTTGACTGGACTCCCTCATCTTCTCTGTTTTGCAAAGATCGGGTCTTTGGCTTTCATGACTGGGTTGACTGATTCTCTCAAGGTCGCGAAGACTAGGTCATCGGCTTTTGGCTGGATTCTCTCATCTATGGGTATCACAAATCTCACGGTGAAGATTATTAGGTGTCATCTCATGGTCTGGTTGCTCTCTTCTGGGTTCCTCACATTCTCAAGTTTGGGTTGGATGTGTGTCTGGGATCATCTTGGTGTTTCTGGCTCTCCTCATAATCTCACAGGTTTTGAGAAAAGTGTTGCCCCACAGCCAGGATCCTATGCCCCTTATGTTGGTTGACCGGGTTTGAAGGAAATGGTGTGTCTTGTGTCCCTTGAGACATACAAATCATAAGTGGGGTGTGATGCCCCTAGCATCTCGCCATGGTTTTAGAGATGGGATTGAATGTGCACCTTGTTTAGAATCATCCCTAGGCATCCCAACCCCTATCCAAACAGGTGATTTATGTAGTTTGGAATGAATGAGTGGGCCCGCTATGCCCCTGGGAGTCAATCGATCAGAGAGGGATAGCATGCCCCAACAGTTTGTTCAAACCTCATGGGGTAGCATGCCCCAAGCAAATTTCAAATCCGCATGGAGTAGCATGCCTCGGGAAGCTTGACTCAAAATATGGGGTAGCATGCCCCTTGCAACCTCATTAACCCAGACTTTGGGTCCATCGTGCCCCTAATGTCATGATGTAGGTTTAGTCTCAAGGTAGATGTGCCTCTATTGTGTGATGTCAGCTTGATGAGTTAGAGACATAAGGCATGACATGCCCCTTGTCTATAATTCCCATTATCTACAAGGTTTGTTCATGCCATGCCCCTTCAGCTAGCAACCCTAGGAAAGTGGTGAATTTCATATGTTGTCATTTTTGTTCACCCTTTACCCTCAACCAAGTCCACCTTGTCAAGAAATTCATGTTCTATATGTGAGTGATGCATGAGCATGTCTAAGTGTGACCTCTTTTTAATGCATGGGGGTGCCCTTAATTTCTACAAGTGAATTTTTGGATGCAAGTGCATATGATACGTTTTCCCCTTTCTCTCTTCTCTCTTCTCTCTTCTCCCTTTTCTCCTTGAATGCAAGTGCAATCTACTTCTTCATGTATATTTGGATGTGTGTGCTTTCTGTCTAGACGTAGTGCACTTGAATGTAAATGCCCCTAGTATGATGCATGAGCATTGAAAACCATTCGAGCTAAGGTGAAAGTTAAACAATTTGAAAAAGGCAAGTTATCCCATCAAATTCACAAAAAGCCTCAAAGAAGAAGATTCCCAGTGACTATGAACCCTATTCATTTCAAATGTTAGCTAGGACCCCATGAATGAACAACCCTTTTCGAAGAGGTTTAATGGATGAAGACCCGTAAAGTGAAATCAATGGATGAGTAAATACCCCTTCAAAAATAGATGAAGGCCATGTACCTAGACATTTGTTCCTAGCTGCCCAAGCGAATCATCTTCAAAATGATGTTATCTACCCCATAAAAGCCCTTTTGTCGTTGGCTGCTATCCCCATTTCCCCCTTTAGCCTTAACTTTTGCCTGCACCGCCCATGCGGGTTTTCAACCTAGCAGGCTTGTCCTAACTTTTGCATTGGCTGCCCTTTCGGGTTTTCAACCTAGCGGACCCCCTTTTTCCTTTTTTTTCTTGTGGGGATAGTGACCATAGGCATAAAATACTGAGATCACAATGTTTGGGCAAGATGAAGGCCGCTCGGGCCGGGTGCACTCGGATGACCATTGAGGAGATATACTATCAAATTCGGTGAAGAAAACAAAGAATCACATGTCTAGGAGACCGTTGGAGAAATGTTCTTTTTGATGACCGGATTCAGAATGAGTGTCTAGGGAGGGATGGACTTGACCAACATCTACAACTTCATGAGCCCAAACTACATGTCCGAGTGAAAGGGGACTTATGACTACAAAAGAGGCCTAAATATACTCAACAGTGTGGCATGTGTATCTAGCAATGACGCCAATCTTTCCATTGAATTGATCTGGGAACCAAGAATTTATAGACCGAGCCCGTTGTCGGAATACCTACGTATCTGTGGATGTGGTGTCGGATTTGAGATGATGGTGTTTTGTGGAAGGCTGAGGATGGTAGGTGTTTGGTAGAATGGTGTTTTGTGGAAGACTGGAGATGGTAGGTGTTTGGTAGAATGATGTTTTGTGGAAGACTAGAGATGGTGGGTGCTTTTAGCAGCGGAACACTTGTCTTCTTCGTTTCAATTTTTCCTTCCCAATTTCATGAAATGAGCACCAAGGGTCATCCTTCCTTTCCTCGTTTTCACTTTTTTTTCTTTTTTTTTTTGATGAGGATGACATCTTCTTTGAGTAGGTGCATTTAGATGAAAATTCCTTGATTCATTTTTTAGAGCTGCATTTGTAAACAAGTGTTCATGGTGGGTGTGATGGGGTCAACATAGAGGCCGGGTTGGATACATGTTTGAAAGTCAAATCAGGTTTGTATTTAAAGGTTGGTGTTAACAAGTATTTAAAAGTGGGCTGAAGTAAGAATGGTTTACATCCACAGAATCAGGTCTTCGTAGTTCATTTTGCGGTCCCCTAGATTGATCCAATGGAATATAATGGAGTCATGCACAATTCGCCACAAGTAAATAAAAGATAAGGAAATCAAAGTTTTATTCCTTACGTGAAAATCGGAGTACAAAGAATGACATTGTTGATTGTTAGACATAGAACTTAGCTATTGCCCCTCTTTGACTCGATTTAACTTCTAGACTCTAAAGAGCAACAACAACGCCTCTCGTAATTTCTGGTGGTCATTTCCTCCATACTCAGCAATTGGTCTCAGGTTAACTCCCACTTGCGCCTTATGTTCATCCCTTGGAATGCATCATCTCAATTGCCTGATCTCATTGCCCTCATGTTAGTGGTGCCTTGTCATTGCTTCAATCATCCCCTTCATTTTCATATCTCACTATCATCTCATCTTCTTCCTGTGTTCTTCTTCATTGTTCCCTATTTCTTGTCGCCTTGCCGTCCTTCTTCTCAACTTGAAACGCCCGTATCCTAATTTTACAAATAAAAATACTTAAACAAAAGAAATTTACCAAAATGCCCCTAAAACCCGGGACACGAAATCCAATGCCAAAACATTATCTGTAAATCTTAATAAACAGTGATGTCATAAAAGAACAAAAATAAACCGGCATAACAAGCCAAATGTCAAACCCGACAAATCCGCCGAAACAACTTCATGATCCAAAACCCGGCAACCCGTCGTCAAAGTAATAAAGATAAATACAACATCTCAACCAGTTAAATGTAGCGGAAGATAAAGCATTATAAACCAAAGATGAGAAAATGTTATGCAAGTCGACCCTATGGATCCAACCAGGAGAAGAAGCACAGCTACCTGATAGGATATCCGCGTCCGTACTCCAGAAAGGGAAAAGGAAGGCAGCACGCTAACTAAGGATCTGAAAAATAACGGTGGCAATTATGTGAGTCGCCTACTCAGTCAAGAGTATAAATCTGATTCTGTAAGTGTGCAGAGCAAGCTCGAAAGGAGTGCAGATGAACAAGCACTAGTAAGCAAACACACAATAACCAATACCAACATGCCAACAACATATAAACAAATAGTTTATGTTTTACATCTGTTTGTGTGTTGATATTATTATTATATTTATTATTCAGGGCCCCCTACTGTGTGCGTCGAGCTCGGTCCCGTCTCATGAGACAACCAGGGCGTAAGCCCAATATAACAAAGCATATAGCCAAATACATTCACAGAGAGAAAGAGGGAGGTAGAAGGAGGGAGGTAGAACCGATCATCACAGACCCATATGCTAAACCGCATATACCATGCTATCCTGCATGCAATCCTGAGGGGTATCACTTCCCGCTCGAACCAACCGGTCATCAGCCCGCAGTAGTATATCTTTTATCGTATATTATTCTTATTCATACTTAAGAGTTCATGTGTGCCATAAATCATGATTTATCAGGGTTGTGTGAACTATTCACTTAATCAAACATCCGGGTTTCCAACCCACAATACATCACATAGATCACCCAAAATCACACCACACGTTATATCTCATAACAACTAAAAGTCATGCTCATCCGGCAAATAGTAACACACAGGCACACAATACAGATCATGGCATGTTAGCAAATAAGGCATGCAACTCAGACAAACCAAACCAACAAGCACATGCATACAAACATAAAAAGACTTATAAAGTCACCTCAACGACGATTATCCTGTGGAGCTTTCCTCAAGATAGATCCTCCAGCTCCCGAGGTGTTACCCGTGCCTGAATACCGGCACACACTATAATTACAAAACAATTACAATCAAAACCATGCATGCATGATAACTAAATGCTCAACTGAGTAAAACCCGACCCTAGTTAATAGATTATGAGGTTTCAGGGTCTAAGTCCAACAAAGGTGTTCTCTCACCTAAACTCCAAATGATTAGGTCCTAAGATTCACCGGGCTTAAGCCCATCTAAGTCCAAAATAATTTCTCGGGCCTAAAACCCACTTCCTCAAGTCCGCAATAAATCCAATTATGAATTTGGGCTTAGAGCCCATTCCTTAAAGTTCATATCTAACCAATTATGCCATTGGGCTTTAGGCCCATTTCTTAAAGTTTAAGAATATCCCAAGGTTCATAAGGTTAGATTGTTGGGCCTGGACCCGGTTTCTAAATTCCCGTTCTAAGGTCATTCCCGAGCCCAAGTCCATTCCGGCCTAAGGTTCTAACTGTGTCGGTAAAATCCTGGCCACACACACTCATTCCCCGCTCACGTTATTCCACTAAGTCTCTTAAAAGTTTAAATGTACATGTACACGAAACAACGAAGCATATACAAAAACGCAGACCCGAGACTAAGCCGGAATTACCGTGTACAAACCGAAGAAGGAATCTGCTCCGTCGGAACAAAGCCCGAGCCCTCACCGAAAAATTCCCGAACTCGCCGGATTCCGGTCAGCCTCGCTGGAAAAACACCAAAAACTGCCCAAAACAAAACGCAACAAATCTGCCACTATTTGAACAACAACCCAACACAAAATTCAACACGAAACTCCGCCCACAGATTACAATCGAACTGAAGGAGGAAGGAGTTAGACCAATCCTTACCCGGAAAAGAAAAACCGTGAACGACACCTGCAGATCCAAGGGTGAGGCCTCAGTTCTTCGTCAACTCCACAACAACCCGAGCCTCAACAAACCACCGGAAGAATACTGTCCTCGGCCACTCACTGCCGGATAACCCAAACAGCAAGCCACCGTCCCGAGCAGATGCCGGCCACTGACCCGAGACAAAAACAAACACCACCACCATTCCAAACACTGCGCACCACCATCCGGAAACCACCACGTGACCGCAACCATCGCTGGCCACCAACAACACAAAATTGCCATCAATCAGAACCCAAAAGGAAAAGAAAGAAAAAAAAACGAAGGAGGGGAGAAGGAGAAAAGAAATCCACGGCTTACAGGCAAACGGAGAGGATCCAGCGACGAGGCGAGCCGCAGCCTCACCGAGTCGTGCTCGAGCCAACCCCCCTTCCTTTCCTCTTGTTGGCGACGACAACTTACTAGACGGCGGCGACGTTTAATCGGGAAGAGAGGTTGTGAGATGTTGTTGGTGACGAGAGAGAGGAAGGATGAAAAGGAAGAAAGGAATTCGGAAGTAACCGATGGAAGCCACAAATCGGGGAAGAGGTTTTCGTGGGAGAGAGAGAGAGAAAGAGAGAGAGAGAGCTATGGCAGGAGGATGAGAGAAAGAAAAGAGAGAGAGGAAAAGAAAGAAAGAACAGGGAAGGGACTTAGGGTTTGAGCCGGCCCCAGTCCAAAACGACATCGTTTTGGACCGAGGCGCGGTCAACCCGCTTAGTCCGGTCAGAGCGCGCGCAAGGCTGATGTTTTTTTTTTTAACTTCCTCAAAACTACGTAATTTTAGTTAAAACTACACCCAACCTTGAGTTTCAACTCCAAGACCCGATTTTACTCCAACGAAGGTCGTACTTGATATAATAACAACTTAATACAAATATATCTAAGGAAAATTATTATTTTTTCCGTGCCCAAAAACCGAAAATAACCGGAGGGTAAAATTGAAATAAAAAATTCCAAAAATTTCATAAATTAAATTATGAAAATCCGGGGCGTTACACATCTCATCTTCTTCACACGTTCTTCTTCATTGTTCCCTATTCCTGGAATTCACATTTCTTCTCATGAGATGGCCCCCTTTGATTTGTCTTAGATTGCATACCCAACTCCTACCGGCTTGGCTCAGTTTTGCATCCTGCTTCCTTGGCTCAGCTTGCCAGCTCGGTTGCCCCTATATGGTTCTTCCCTCAGCCTTTCATATTGGCTCATCAACTTGGTTCACAAGTAAAAACTGGGGCTTGCATCTTCTCTTGTGGAAATGGTAGAAAAGCGTGATGGAATACATTCGCAAAACATGTTTCATTATTCTTTCAAAAAATTTCTTACTTTTCCTTTCTCTCAAGACTCAAGCCAAAAAAGATGAGGATGTGAAAAAGTGAGACACCCTAGCTCGAATTCATTTTTTTTGCTTTGAAAAACGCAAAGTGCAATGCTGAATACATGCAAGTGCAAATTTCCTAAGACAAGGTAGAGCAATTGAACATATATGTCAACTGGGCAACAACACCAGAAATCTAACATCGGCTTAAACATGTATGCTTACTCCCCTAGGGTTCCTTTCCTAGACTCATCAAATCGCACCACGCGATGTAGCACCCTACGCGGAGTTAGCCCGGCGGTCCCGCTATTTGATTCAATATGCATCCAAATATGCATGAAATGCTCAGGGTATGCAGCTGGTTGGGGGCTAGAGATTGTCGATAAGGAATAGGGTATGCAGCTGGTTGGGGGCTAGAGATTGCCGATAGGGAATAGGCTGACCTACTCACATGTGATAATGGATATCGCATGAGGTCCAAGGCCCATTAATCCCCATCATTGCTAAGCATCGAGAAATGGGTTCACTCAAACCGTCATCGCTTATAGAAAGCATTGTGGTGGACTTGGATTCCCTCGCCCTCCTATAGTAAAAACTTCACATCAATCATCATGAATGCAAGGCAACGATTGCACAAGGTTTCTTGAACCCACTACTTCCCTTGTGGAGTCGCCAACTGTGAATACCCGACCCAAAATCACTTAGGCCTATTCACCTAATTCCTTACACCCTCTTCTTTGGGTCAATCCTCAAGGTCATATCCAGAGGGACTGGGTTGAGCCTGTTACTCCTTAATTAGACAAATTAGGCTTGAAACAATTAATCAGAAGTGAATTTTTTGGGTGAATGCTAGAAAAACTTAAATCAAGCAAGAATAAGAAGTAATGAGTAGGAAAAAAATCAGATTTGGTGAAGTTTTAGGCATCTGGGGTTCACATGCCATGCCTTTATGCTCTAAATTGCTCAACACCATCATAACAGGCTGAGCCTGTTTGATGCCCTATGTTTAACGAGATATCTTGAAGGGGCTCCCAACCTAATGTACTACCAACGGCTTCCGATTTTATTGATAGTTCCTTAAGCTTCCATCTACCCCATATCACTAGAATAGACGTCCACTTAGAGGTGAGGTTTAGTGTTGGTGCTAAGTCCCCACAGTCTCTCCCTATCTTCTTTCGAACGGCTAGGGAGTGAAGGCTGACTATTGTTGGTCTAGCATACTTGGCTTCTCCTTTCGGTCCTTCACCATGCTGCTACTTTATTAGAATAAGCTTCTCAATAATCAATCAAGAATCAGATTAAAATGGTATTATCTTTTCGATTGTGCTGCCACAGGCTGAGCCAGTGCTGAGCCTATGGTTGAGCCTGTGGACAACACAAAATTGATTATAAGATTAGTTCTTGCAGGTGCTCTCAACCTATACTAAACCCACTTGTTTTCACTCACAGGTTCCTCCCAAGATTCTCACTCATCCTAATGTTTTCGCATTGGTCAAACCAAGGGGATTAAGATTTGGTGTTGAGGCTAATTCCACAATTAGTTCCTAGCTTCTGTCAAAACTAAGAACTAAGGGTTGGTTGTTGTTGTTCCAGCAACTATGGTTTCTCCTTTCGGTCTTTCACCTAGCTACCTGTAATCACGCATGGGTTTGATCAAAACTCAGACATGGAGCAATTTTGTAACAACCAAAACAAGAAAAACGGGTTAAGAATATGAGATGAGCAATTTGTTGCAATAAGAACAGAGATATGCTTCACCCCTTCAACCTAAGAGGGGTTGTTTAGTTCATAATCTGAGTTACAAAGTTAAAAAAAATAAAGGGGTGCATGATGTTTGGAACAAAACTGGAGGTTAGGGACAACATGATTTCTGCCCAGAAAAGGCTGCAGAATCGTGTTTCCCCTTAAACCTTTTTGTTTACGACTTCTGCAAGTTTATGGTGTTGATCGAGGGGTGAGTCCGATCCTTTGTTCTTCCTTCCTTCTTCCCATTTATAGGCGTGGATCCTCTTCTTCTCTCTTCTCCCACTTGCTGGAAGTTATGGAGGTTGGGCAAGCTGAATTTTCAGTTGCTCATCTTGCTCCTCGAGATAAGGTACCTTGGGAGGCGTGCCAATAGGGTGAATTCTTCAGATTTGCAGATTTTAGAGGACTTTAGGGGAGGATAATAGTTCTTTAATTGCAATATTCTTTGGGTGTAATGATTATCCCCTCTTTCCCATGCCTAAAGTCTTCTGAAATTCTAAGGTTATAATTGCAGAGTTAAAAGTTTTGCAAGTGGTGAAGCTCTGTAAGTGGCTGAGTTTTAAATTCATTCTTCGCTTTTTCTGGTCATTTGCAGATTCCACAGGCTAAGCCTGTGCTGGGCCTGTGGTGAGGCAGTGTGCAGTTTCTTTCCATTCTCCTTTGTAATTGAATTCAGCTCTTCTTGTGATTGATATGGTGGCAAGATGGCTTTGTGGATCTAGGCAAAGGAGGTGAAATCCAGTGGAAATATTATGATTGGAGGGAGATTCGTGGCTTTCTACCAATTCTGCAATGAGCAACAGGTCCGGCACAGGCTCATGCTGTGCCAGAGGCTGTTTCTTCGAATTCTCCAATAAAATCTCCAAAATCCTTAAAAAATACACCTGGAATCACTAATCATACAGTAAGGGACGGAATTTAAGGAAATATGATGAAATAATGCAGGGCAAGGGATATAATCATGATAAATTGGGAGTAAATGCATCTAAAATCACGCCTAAAACCATGCATATTTCATGTGCATAAATTCCCATGTCAATGGAGTCGCCACCCAAATTTTATTAAGGACAAAATTTGGGAAAAAAACCTTTAAATGACTTCTTAGGCAACTGATTATAACGAGACAAAAGACATGGGATTCGAGGGTTCGTCATGGATGGGAAGGTGTTAGGCACCCATCCATGTTGGGTCAAAACTTTGTGCAATTGGAGAATACAAGTTTGCCTTGTGCAAGTGTGCAAGTGTGGAAACAAATCACATAGAAATAACAAAACTGAATTGGATGGGAAGGAGAAGAAGGTACAGAACAAATAGGAAAAATAAAATATTTGGGCTTGAGTCTCCACTACTAGAGACCACCTACGTACCCCGGCGACCGGATTCAAAGCTCACGTAGTTCTTGATATGGCATCACAACAATCGCATAATCACCAAAAGCGTCATTAAATAACCAGCAAGTAGCAGCTAATAAAGTGCACAATCGAAAAGAGTTAGAACACTTATCTCGGTTCTTGGACAAAATCTATGGGTCGTCTACTTCTTTATTGTGGACAATGAAAATGGCAGATTCAGCTTTTGGTCCCAATAGCAATGTTGTAGCTCTCCCTCTTAGCTTTCCAGAGAGTCTAATATCACGGCAATCCAACTTCTAAAACTCGAGATATGAATTGTTTCCTGAGCCTCCTCGCATCAGGTCCTTCTATTCGGATTTCCCACCTTCTTGGCCTCGGATTGCTTTTGATTGCTCCACCCTCTTGATTTTATTTTTATGGCTTTCTTCTTGATGCTTTCCCACAGAATTCCTCCAGAGTTTCTACTCTAAAAGTGTTTCTAGGCTTGGAGAAGTAGCATTTCTCCAAGCAAACAAAGCTTATGGGGAGTGTGTGTGTAATGAGAGATTGATCCCACGAAATGTGTGTGAAAGGTCCTATTTATAGTGTTCTGGGAAGCCTAGGGGTGTGGACCTGCCTAATGGTGAAGATTATGCTCGAAAATCTTGTCCAGAACCGCGTAGGATCGAATTAGAAACAAAAATCGGAAAAATCGGGGATTCTGGGCACTGATGACCGCCATGGCCGGCGGTCATCTGCTGGATGTCCGCCGGCACCCGACGGTCGTCACGAGAGGACCACTGGTCACTCCGCGTGTCACCCGTTCTTTCCTTTTTCAAACCCCAATCCCCCTAATTCAGCTCTGATTTGATCCTACCGCGTAATCACCTCTAATCAACCCAAAATCACTCCATTACTTGATTACTACTCCTTTAAATCATTCCATAACTGATTGATTACACATTAACACCCATTTTGAGCAAAATCACACCAAAAAACATATTTACCAATTAAAGGGTGATTTGATTATGATTTTTCACGAGAATCATAACCAAAATTAGCGATGCGTGTGAAATATGCTAGTTTTAGGCATGATTTTCAATGCACTTAATCTCATTTTATCATGATTATATGCCTCACTTTGCATTATTTCACCAAATTCCTTTAATTTCCGTCCCTTACTGTATGATTAGTGACTACAGGTGCATTTCGAAGAATTTTGGAAGATTCCACTAAAGAAATCGAAGAAACAGCCTCTGCAATAGCATGAGCCTGTTTTAGGACCTGTTTAGGCCCCGCCATACATTACAAATTCAGTCAAAGGCCACAAATCCTCCTCCAACCGCAGATTATCCTCTGGATTCCACTTTCTCAGCCTCAACTCACAAAGCCCCAACAACACTTTGCTAACCAAATGGGATTCTGGAGTCAATATCGATGATAAATGAAGAAAAGTCGCAAACAGCCCTAGACACAGCCTCAGCCTGTGTATTCTGTTGAAACCGAAAAAGAGCAAAACGAATATAAAATTCGTGCCACTTGCAGCAGAGCAGAACTAGTATCTGCAACCATATCCTGAGCACATCATAATAATTCCTGAAGATAAGGTAGCAACAATCATTCTGCTTTGAGAGAAATTCAATTAATAAACTAATATCCCCTCCAAAAAAGTCTTCTACTCGCCTACATCTGCCAGATTTCTGAAATCACCCCCCTCTTATGATGCTACACCCTGACAAGCACATGGGCAACCAATTTGCTCAACCCCAATACCTCCAAGCAAGTGGGGAGAGGAACAAAAAGGGGCCAGAGCCGCGACTATAAAAGGAGAAAAACCTGAAGAAGGAAGGCATCGAGAAATCGATCGATCAATTAAGGGAGTAGAATCCTGCAAAAACACTTGGAAGGGAAGAACCCAGAATCATCAAGGGGTCAAGAAGACACATTTCTATTCCACCTCCTGGGTAGAAATCGTGTCGCCTTTGGTTTCTGAATCATTCTGAACATTATAATAACTCTTATCCACTCTGTTTTTGTAATTCTGATTATGAACTAAACAACCCCTTCTTAGGCTGAAGGGGTGTAACATGTCCTTTGTTCAATTGCAATAAATTGCTCATTTCATGTTCTTAACCGATTTTATTGTTTGGTTGTTGTGAACCTTATCTATGCTTGAGTCTTGATCAAACCCATGCATGATTTCAGGTAACTAGGTGAAGAACCGAGGGGAGAAGCCATAACTACTGGACCATCAGTAACCAACCCTTAGTCTTAAGGCTTTTAGTGAAGCTGAAAACCAATTGAGGAACAAGCCTCAACACAGTACCTAACCCCCTAGATTTGACCGGTGCGAGAGCACTAAGGATTAATGAGAATCCTGGGAGATACCTGTGAGCGAAAGCAATTGGGTATAGTGTAGGTTGAGAGCCCCTATAAGAACTGACCTTTATAATTAGACCGTGCCATCAACAGGCCCATCCTGTTAAGGTACAGTCTAGGAGATAACACCCCTTTTTAATTTGACTCCCGATTAACCACTGAGAAGCTTATTACAACTTAGTAGTGACTTGGTGAAGGACAGGGAGGTGAAGCCAAGTTGCAAGACCTACAGTGGCCAGCCTTCACTCCCTGGACATTCGAGAGAAAACAGGGAGAGACTGTGGGAAAACATGGCCCAACAACGAACTTCACCCATAAGAGAATGTCTATTCCAGTGACAGGGGGTAGACGGAAACTTAAGGAACTATCAATAAGATCGAGAGCGTTGGTAGTACTCTAGGTTGGGAGCCCTTCGAAACATCGTATTAAACACAGGCCGTCAAATAGGCTCAGCCTGTTGCGACACAATTGAGCAATTTTAAGCATGAAGACGAGGCATGAGAACCCCTGATGCCTAAGACCTTCCTTAATCTGATCTTTCGATACTTTAATCTCACTGTAAACTTCATTTCGATTGGTTATTCTTGATTTAATTCCTCAATCACTTTATGTGATTTCTTTTGCCTAACCTATCAAAATTCTAAGGTAACAGACCCATCACAGTCCCTGTGGATACGACCTTGATAGAGTACTACAACTACCCTGTGCACTTGCAGGATAAATCTGTGACAGTAGAGCACGCATCAAGTTTTTGGCGCCGTTGCCGGGGACTGGCGCTTTATTCTTTACCTTTTTACTTTGATTTGCTAGGCTTTTAATCCTTTTCCTAGTTTGCAGGTTTCAAAAGGTGCATACCCCAGACTAGGGGCAAGCAACCGACTCTAATCTTCAACCAGGAAATTGAAAAATCAACCCGCCAAATTCGCAAGAAGAGCAGACGCAAGCAGCAAAACATGGCGGATAGACAGCACCAAGGAGCGAACATGGAGGTTGAACAAGCTCAGCCTGCTCGCCCCTACATTCCGATGTCACAACTCCTACAACCACCTACCACCATAATCCACAACAGTATAGCCATTCCAGATGTGGATGCTCCGTACGAGATTCGCACCAACCTGCTGAGCATGCTGGAAAGGCGCACAATCAGAGGCACACCCTCCAAAGATCCAAACTCACATCTACAGAACTTCCTGCGAGTGTGCAGCACAGTAAAAATAGTAGGGATGACTAAGGAGCAGCTATACATGAGAGTGTTTCCATTCTCACTCACAGATGCAGCATTTAAATGGCTCAACAACCACGAGGCAGGCCACTTCACAGACTGGGACAGCCTGGTCAGAGCCTTCTTAAAAGAATACCACCCGTCGAGTAAGGCCGCAAACCTAAGACAACAACTCATTAGTTTTTCCCAGCACTATGACAAATCAATCAGAGATGCTTGGGAACGCTTCAAGGGATTACTCAGAAGATGCCCAAACCACAGAATCGATGAAGCTGTGTAGCTGGAGCATTTCTATTGTGGCATGAGCGACGAAGACAAGAACACGCTGGACAAGATGGCTAACGGTTCCTTTTTTGACAATGACTACAATGATGGAGTAGCCATTCTCGAAGCCCTATCCAAGAGAAAAATCCAAGTCAGAGGGGTCAAAACCTCTAGGGTAATCAGAGTAGATAGAGTGACCAAGCTAGAAGCGGAAATAGAGGCCCTCAAGAAGCAGTTAGGAGCAGCCTAGGTCAAGGCAGCGTCAGCAACAACTTCAGACTGTGAAGGGTGTGGAGGACCTCACAGCACATCCAGTTGTCCCCTCTTCACCTAATATGACGTTGAACAGGCCCATTTCATTCAGCAAAAACAAGGCCAGTACAGGAACGCTTACAATCCATCCTGGATTCCATCACAGGCACAGTACCAGAGGCAAAACCACTGCAGGCAACCATAGTATCAGAGACCCAACCAAGGAGGACAGCATGGCAACAACTCTGACATGATGAACATGCTGCAATCCATCCTAGAGAACCAGAACAAGATAAGCGAGGAGATCAGCCAGATCAAATCTCACAACAGAATCCTCGAGAACCAAATTGCGCAGCGAGCTGCAATGTCTGCTAACCAGCAGGGAACTCTTCCTGGAAACCTGTTGAAAATCCAAGAAATGAACATTGTAAAGCTATCACACTACGCAGCGGGAGGGAGTTGAAAGAAGCAGTATCAAAACAACCTGAGGCTGTGCAATCGACAGCTACACCCAGCTCGGGACAAACAAGCCAAACACAGCCTGAGCTTGTGACTGAGCCTGTGGACACAAGAAGAGCTGAGAAACAACCCCAGATTATCTTACCCTACCAACCTCCGCTACCATTCCCGGAGGTATACCACAAATCCAAGCTGGAACGGCGATTCAGGAAACTCAAAGAAATGCTGAGTAAGTTGTATGTTAATGTTCCCTTTAGTGATGTGGTCACACAGATGCCGACATATGCTAAATTCCTCAAGGACTTCTTTACAATAAAGAGGACCATCAATGACATCGAGACAGTAGCTACAACATCCCAAGGGAGCGGTCTCATTCAGCACCATCCACCAAGGAAGTGTTCAGATCCAGGGAGCTTCACAATACCCCGTAATATTGGAGAAAAAAAGATTGAGGGAGCCTTATACTGTTAGCCTAAACATTAAGAGCTTAATTAAGTAATTAATTAAGACTAATCTTGTCTAGTATATTTATGATGATTATTCAATGCTTATTATATTATTTTGATGATTAACAAACATTTTGGTAAGCCTTGTGTGTTTTTAGAATTGGCAGAAAAATTTGGTTTCCCGCAGAAACCAAATCCAGGAACATTTGGCTTCACCGCATCGACCAAAAGGTTGCTTTCCGGGCAGATGGAGCTGTGGTCCCAAAAGCTGCAGCAAGTGGTCCGAGAAAGTGGTTGACATTAAACCAACTGCACTAACCATTATGCTTGCTCTCCAAAGGTCAGAAAAAGATCAGAGAAGTGGTCCTCACATCCTCTCTCACCTCTGGAAGAAATTAGTGGTCCTCACTTTCCATTTATGGAAACTTTTTGAAGGGAGAAGATTTCTGCCCAAGAAATATCCAGATCTGGTTCATCTACTGGAGAGTTTTATTTAATGATGCAAGAAGTCAACTCGGCTTCCACCTGGATGATTTTTAGCCTTTGAGAAACACATCTCCCCTTCTTTAGAATCTATAAATAGAGGATTGAAGCCTCACAGCAAATCAACCTAGCCATTCAAGAGATTCTAAGTTGATAAAAGAGCTTACCTTGAGAGATATTCTTTGTGCTTAATTTGTGTAACTTCTTGAGTGAGTCACTCTTGAAGCTTTGCATTGGGAAAGGTTGTAATCAGTAGGATTAGGGGATAATCTTGTTGGGTAGCAAAGCTAGGTTCAGCTTTGGGTTAGGTTTAGCAAGTTCAGCGCGCAAAAACTTATGTACCATAGGTTATTTGGCTCGCATGTAAAAGCCAAATTAGTGGATAGTTTAGAAATCCTAAAGGGTGGACCTTTTGGTAGTCGATGTACTCCTGAGTGGGGAACCACTATAAATTGCCTGTGTTCATTGCTTTCCTACATTCATTTTAGTATTTCATTCAAGTTTCACATTTGGCTTCTGTGTCGAGTGAAATCACAGAAAATCCAAAAAAAAAGGAAAAAGCTAATTCAATCCCCCTTCTTAGCCTTTTTTGGGCCAACAATTGGTAGCGGAGCTGCGTTTTCAAACTAGTGGATTAATTTCCAGAGAAAAAGATGATGGCTTATGAAGGTACAAGTGTCAACAAAGCTCCGTACTTTGATGGAGTGAACTTTGACTATTGAAAGCTTAGAATGAAGATCTTCCTTGAAGGAAAAGATCTTGAGATGTGGAATATTGTTCACAGTCCTTATGCCAGACCTCAAAGAGACATGCAATTCTGGTCTGAGGATGAGCTAAGGAGAGCCAAGCTTGAGGCACAAGCTAAAAATATACTCCTATGTGGTATAAGTGAAATATGGAGGCTTCTTTGTGTCACACATGAAGGAACTAACCAAGTAAAGGAGTCTCGGCTCAATTGTCTAATGAGGGACTATGAGCTCTTTCAAATAGCTGCTGGAGAAACTGTGTAAGAAATGGATACACGCTGCACCATTCTTTGCAATGGTTTAGCTCTACTTGGTAGACCCGTCACTCATAGAGATAAAGTGGCAAAGATCCTTCGATCTCTACCCAATTAGTGGGAGCCAAAGGTCACAGCTATTGAAGAAGCTCAGAATCTGAACACTCTCACCTATGATGAGCTCATTAGCAAGCTTATAGTTCATGGTTCTAAACTAGAACCGAAAGAACTAAAGAAGAAAGATTTGGCTCTTAAGGCAGACCAAGAGTCTAGTGATGAGTACAATGATGTGGATATGGCACTAATCACCAGAAAGTTTGTCAAATTTCTTCGAAAGAGAAGGCAAATGAAAGGAAAGGGTTTCCAAGGTGCCAAATCAATTTAACAAAAGAAAGACTCACTGGTGTCTTTTGGCTGCAATCGACCTAGCCATATCAAGTCAGAATGTCCACATCAAAAAGCCAAATCTGATTTCCCAAGGAGCAAAGGGAAGAAAGCCATGTCAGCATGGGATGATTTGGACTCAGCAAGTGACTCTGATTCTGATGAAGCAGTAAATCTATGCTTAATGGCTCGAGAAGATGATGAGGTAAATGATTCTCTTGACTATAGTTTTGATGAGCTTGAAGATGCATTTGAAGAATTGCATGATAAGTATGAGCAAGCACATAAGAAGAATGCTTCATATAAGAAACGTATTGATCTACTTGAATTTGATCATGCATCTCACGAAACTGCATATGAAACTCTTGAGCGTGCACATGCTGAAAGTTTGTCTATTTGTGAGGCATTAAAGAAAGAGAAACTTGCTGCTCAAAATGCATATGAAGACCTTGAGAAAAAGCTAGCTAGTAATTTGAGCAAGTGTGAAGAGATAATTCAAAGGAATGATGCTCTAAAGGCGGAAGTAGATGATCTAAAATGTTCCCCAGAGAAGTTTACTAATGGAAGAGATAGCCTGAATCTACTGCTAGGATAACAAAGGCTTTCTTTAGATAAAATTAGAATAGGTGCCACACATATGGTTTTTAACAAGCCATATTTGCTAGTTAAATTTGTCAAGGCTGAATCTAGATCACTTTATAGACCTAGATACCGTGAAAATTCTAGGCAAGGACATCATAAGCACTCACATAGCATGATATCACATGCTATTACTGTAGAAATGTTGGTCATACGATCAGATCATGCTATCATAAGAAGAGAAACAATCATGTTAAATATATTTGGGTTCCGAAAGGAGCCAAATCTAACCCTGATGGACCCAAGTTAGTTTGGGTACCTAAAACTTGATCATTTGACAGGATGCAAGGGATGAATGGGTTCTGGATAGTGGTTGTTCAAGGCATATGACTGGTGACCCATTAAAATTTACATCCTTTCTCTTAAAACACTGAGGTAATGTTACATTTGGTGATAGTTCTAAAGGAAAAGTCCTTCGTATTGGTAAGATTGGCACTAATCCAACTATTGAGCAAGTGTTAGTTGTTGATAATATTAAGTACTACTTGCTTAGTATCATTCAGCTTTGTGACAAAGGATTCAGAGTTACTTTTGAATCATCTAGATGCCTTGTGAGTAGAGTTGATGATGAGAATTGATGTGGTCAATCCTGCAAGTGCACAGAATCGTCGTGGTACTCAAGGTCGTATCCACAGAGACTAGGCAAGATATCAATCGATTCAATCTAGTGGCAAAGAAAATAAATGAAGAGAAACAATATTGAAATTGAAGATTGATAAGAGAGCAAATATTGAATTGAATGCAAAGAGAAGAGAGAGTAGAAATGACAATGAAAATGATAATCAAAGTAGCAATGATAAAAAGCCTAGATCATTCGGGAATTCACCGCCCTTCCTTTGCTATGGATCAATGTACTATTGAAAGCTGCATCCAAACACATGAATTTTGATGGGTAGCAACCTATA
>JAKUCV010002089.1:4237-101552 GCA_028386065.3 Turnera subulata | reverse complement strand
CAATATAAATCCAATGCAGCGGAAGAAATAAATGGAATAAAAATAAGAGTAACAAAATAGTATGCATGCCGACACTATGGATCCAACCGGGAGAACAAGCACGGCTACCTGCTGGGATGTCCACGTCCGTACTCCGGAAAAAGAGAAGGTGTCTGCACGCTATCTAAAGTCTGAAAAACAACGTTGGCGATTATGTGAGTCGCCTACTCAGTGAGCAATATATATCTAATTATGAGAGTGTGCAGATCGGGTCCGAAGGGAATGCAGAGTAACAAGACATGCATGCAAACATTCAACAATCAGTACTAACATGCCAACACAATCAAGCATACAGTTTATTATTCTTCCTCTGTTGTGTTATAAGTTTTCTTATTAAGATTTATTATTCAGGGCCCCTACTGTGTGCGTCGAGCTCGGTCCCGTCTCATGAGACAACCAGGCACGAAGCCCAAATAAACCAGGCACGAAGCCCATATAAACCAGGCACGAAGCCCAACATAACCATAGAGAGAGAGAGAGAGACAGAGAGAAAGAGGGAGATAGAAAGGGGGAGGTAGAAGGAGGGAGATAGAAACCGGTCATCACAGACCCATGTGCAAATCCGCACACCACATGCTAACCCGCATGCAAACCCGAGGGGTACCACTTCCCGCTCGAAACAACCGGTCATCAGCACACAGTAGCCTAACTTCTACTGTACATTATCTTTATTCATAGATTATGAGTTTATGTGTGCCATCAGCTGTGATCTAACAGGGTAGTGTGATAAAGGCATCTCAATCAATTAACCGGGTCTCCGACCCACAACACATCACACAAGCACCCAAAATCACATCACATGTTATAATCCATAACAAATCCAACATCCTGCTCATAAGCAAATAATACCGCAAATAATACACTTAGGCACACAATACAGATTACAGCATGTTAGCAACCGAGCATGCAACTCAAACAAACCATTCCAACGAGCTCATGCAGACAAACATAAAAAGACATATAAAGTCACCTCAACGACGATTGTCCTGTGGAGCCTTTCCCAAAACCGATCCACCAGCTCCCGAGGTAACACCCGTGCCTGAATACCGGCACACACAACAAATTACAAAACAATAATCACAACTGTGCATGCATGGTACCTATATGCTCAACTGAGTTAAACCCGTCCCAAGTTAGTCGACTATGTAATTCCCGGGTCTAAACCCGACTTAATGTTCTCTTCACCAAACTCCGAGTAACGGGACCTAAGGTTCACCGGGCTTAAGCCCAACTAAGTCCAAAGTAATTCCCGGGCCTATAGCCCACTCATTATATCGTTTATGAGTTCCCGGCCTAAGTCCAATCTAAGCCCAATATTAATTTCCCGGCCTAAGTCCAATCTAAGCCCAATATTAATTTCCCGGGCCTAAAGCCCACTTCCTTAAGTCCTTAATTAACCAATAAAAGAATTGGGCCTAAAGCCCGTTACTTAAGGTTCAATATCAATCCGAGTCCAAGTCCATCCCGGCCTAAGGTTCTACCCGTGTCGGTATTTACCGGCCTAAGGTTCTACCCGTCTCGGTTTCCACTAATCACCATTAATTACAAATCCCAATTCCAAATTATAGTACATGCCATGAATAACACAAATTATACATCAAGTACAATGCCGGAGTCAAAACCCGAACCTTCGCCGGAAAATTCCCGAGCCTCGCCGGAAATTCCCCGAGCCTCGCCGGATTCCGGTGACCTTGCCGGAAAATACCAAAAACCGCCGTTACACCACCAATCTATCTCCACAGTTCTGCCAAACCAAAACATCCACGGAGGTTCAAACCAAACAACATCATTACACAGATTTCCAACCATCAAGCATCCAACACCAAGAATAACTCGAGAAGAAGTAAGGCAGACGAAAATCCTACCTGAAAGCGATCTGTGAACATCAACACCAGATCCACGCACCAGCACAATTTCTTGCCAGCAGTACCAATCCCGGGATCGACCACTCCGTGACAACCCGAGCAGCGCAAGCACCCGATCGGAAAACAACAACCCCACAACAATCGACCACTCCGTCACAACTGCACAGCGACCACGCGCCGTCCTGCAACGGAACCACCACCATCGCCATCCATGACGTAAGGCACAACCCACCGTCGACCCAACCCATACACCACAGAGAAAACATAAGAAAGAACGAGACCCGGTTAGTTTCTAAACGGGTTAACCCACAACACCACACCAATCGAACAAACCGAAAGGAAAAGAAAGAGGGAAGACGGAGGAGAAGGCAAGGAACTCACCCGTGCTCGCGGCGGCGGCGATGTGTGTTGGCTCCCGGTCCTCTGCAATCCCACGGTGGCGGCGACCCGAACGAAGAGCGGCGCAGAGAACAGGGGATTGATGTGTTGAGGACGACAAGTGGGAGAGAGGGAGAGAAAAGAAGTGGGAAGAAGAAGAGAGGAAAAAAAAAACGAGAGAGACCAGAGAAGAGGAGGACGAACGGAGGAGGAAGAGGAAGAAGGGTAGGCGGCGGCTAAGTAGAAAAGAAAACAAAGAAAAGAAGAAGATGAGAAAAGAAAGAAGGAATAGGGAAGAAGGGTTTTTTTTAGGGCTTGACCCGCCAGCCCGAACGACGCGTCGTTCGGCTGGGCGCGGTCAACCCGCCCTGTTGACTCACTTTCTTTTTTTTTTTTTTTTTTTAACAGTTCCAAAACGACGTAGTTTCGGGGAAACCACTTCAAACTTAATTTCTCAACCCCGAAACCCGCTTAAACTCCAACGAAAGCCGAACCCGACATACCATCGACTTATTTCCCTTATAACCAAGGTAAAATAATTATTTCCTTATCCAAAAATCCGAAAATTCCTCAAGGGCAAAATAGGAATAAAAATTTCGAAAATTCCGAAAAATCAAGTTATGGAAATTCGGGGCGTTACACCTGTGATCATCAAGGTTCCCAACATATGAGTCGTATACTTTGATATTACTCTTGGCTATTTCGTAAATGAGTAGACTTAGTGTAATCATTGGGTATATGATAAATGTGTAGTGGGTTTTCTATGATCCAGAGGGGATTCGTCCAACCCATATAACGGGTATATTATTGGTTGGTTTCTTGATAGAGTTGGACTGTAAATGCACGGCCGTGCTCAGATTATGATATGGTGATATCATTAGTATCTGTTTTATACAATTAGCTCGAGGATCAAGAAACTGTGATTAAACATATGCGAGATTGACATATTCCATGTCTCGTGTTTAATCTTGATAATAGGACGAAGAGACGATGACATGCTTACGAGGCATATTGAATCAGTACTGATCTTGTCGTTCGGGGAGCAATGATGTGTTGCTAGACGCTGCTCTTTGCTTATAATTGTAAATGAGTTTACAATTATTTCCGGATGTTACAAGTGCCTACAGTCACACACTTAGAATCGTTGATTCGAGCAGGTGGTTGAACAGTGGTTGGACCATGGTTCGACCAGGTGTGGTTGGACCGTGGTTGGACCAGGGTCGTTTTGGGCTGGTTTGATTCACTGATCGTCAGAATTATTAAGCCAAACCGGATGGCATGTGATGTGTAATCCCATTAGTTCATAGTGGAGACATGATTAGACCAGATAGTAGAGGAATCTTAATCATGTTGGATGGACCATTATGTTGGCCATTCTTGTCTCTAATAGTCTATGCATTAATTGGAGTGGGTAACCAGATTTCTCTTAACCTTGAGTCTGGTTTTTCAGAGCTTGAGAGACTTGAGAGCTTAGAGTTTTTCAGGTTACACACATCCTTCTTTGAGAAAGAAGAAAAACACCACAAACACTAGCTCCCGGAAACCTGCTGCTAGCACATCAGTTCGGGGGTGCTCGGGTTGGTAATCGTGTGAAGATTTCAACTAGTTATCACGGTTTGTGTGGACACCGTAGAGGGGCGGGATTTTTGTCCGGCTCTTGCTGATTCATCCCTACATGTGGGTGAAAGACCTCAACCGATTCAGGTACGTAAAAATTGTTATTCGGTTTAGCTACCCTTGACTTGGATCCTCCATGTGTATCCGGTTTTTTCGCTGCGTATGTTATTGCATTTGATTGTCAATTTGCATGCCTGAATACTTACAGTGGTAGCGAAGCCTCTTGTGAAGTTCTAAACCGAATTATGTGTTCATATGTTATATGTGATATAGTATGAACATGCTAGTATATGTGATATACTGAATTTATTTTGTATATGTGATGTGCTAAATGAGTTATTGAACATGTTGATGTTGTGTTTTAGTTAAAAAAGATTTTGACAACAAGCACTTGATTGGTATGAGATATCAATCAAGATATTCATGGCAGTAAGTCGAAGAGTTCGACTAAGAAAAATCGAGTGTTGGTTTGTGTATAGAACGATTGTCGTTCTAGTACAGCTAGGCCATAACATCGATGTTGGTGAGACCAACATCGATGTTAGCATGAAATTTAGCCTTGGCCGAACCTTCACAACATGGATGTTGTGTGACAAACATCGATGTTCTGATGAAGTTTAGCCTCGGCTGAACGTTCAAAACATCGATGTTGTGTGACCAACATCGATGTTCTCATGCAGAACTCTCAAAAAATATCGATGTTAAGAGTTAAACATCGATGTTATTTGAGCTCGGCCAAATTGGTTTGAAGTTAGAGAACTCACATAACATCGATGTTCAAGGTTCCAACATCGATGTTCTTGAGTTTCAGAAGTTCAAACATCGATGTTTCAGTTCAACATCGATGTTAAAATGCTACTGCCAAAATCATGAACTTTCAGAATTCTCAAAACATTGATGTTTAAGAGTTGAACATCGATGTTCTTGAGCTACTGCCAAATACTTTGGAGTTCAAGTTACTCAAAACATCGATGTTAAAATGTTGAACATCGATGTTCTTGAGCCTCGGCCAAATAGTTGGGAGAATCAGATTCTCAAAACATCGATGTTCAAGTTTAAACATCGATGTTCACTTGTAATTTTGGTTTCCAAATTTACAAACATCAATATATGATTCATCAAGAATATGCATGTAATGTATTGGAATAATATGTTGATGAAAATATTAAGTTCTTCTTGTGTTTCCTTCCATGATAAGCACTCATCATTGCTTAGATCAACACTTGGTAGGTTTTGCCAAAGCAAGGTGCCAATGTTTATCCTAGCAAGGTGCGACGCGATAATTGTAATATTGGAACTGCTTATTATGGTGTTGAACTTAACTAGGTCATCTTAATAGGATTAAGGACTTAGAGGCAAGGAGTTGAGCTAAGTCTATGAGATAGACAAGAACAAGTGTTGTTCACTCAACTATCCAAGAGTTACACGAGATGTAATTGACAAGAGTTGTCTACCTAAATAACTATGAAGTAAGCGATCAGCCAAAGCTAATTTATCTAGTAGTGAAATATGGATCTTGGCCTACTTATATGATTGTCTTGATTTATGTTGTAGGAGCATCATTTAATAGAATTCCTTGTTAAATGGTTTTGTATGCATGACTCTTATTTGTGTGAGTTGATCATTGTTGTAGAATTTCCATGGCACAAAACACTAGCACTATGTCACTGCGATCTGTCCTTGAGAAGGAAAATTTGAATGGGAATAACTTCCTAAAATGGTATTGCAACTTGAGGATAGTCCTCAAACAAGAAAAGAAATTGTATGTCCTTGAAGGGCAAGTTCCAAATGAACCGGCGCCTAATGCTTCTAGGGCAGAAAGAGATGCTTACAAGAAGCATGTTGATGATGCATTGGATGTTGCATGCCTTATGCTTGTTAACATGGACTATGAGCTTCAGAAGCAACATGAGACCTTGGGTGCGTTCGATATGATCGAACATCGGAAAATGCTTTTTGAAGAGCAAGCAAGGCATGAGAGGTATGAGACCTCTAAGGCATTGTTCCAATGCAAGATGGCTGAGTCATCACCGGTGAGACCTTATGTGCTCAAAATGATTTGATACATTGAGAGCCTTGAGGGTCTAGGTTTTCCTTTGCAAAAGGAGTTGGCTGTTGATCTAGTCCTGCAATCGTTGCCGGATAGTTACAACCAATTTGTCATGAATTTCAATATGAATCATCTTGACAAATCTTTGTCTAAGTTGCTTAACATGTTAGGAACAGTTGAGCAACAAATGAAGGCAAACAAATCCAACAACATTTTGCTGGTTGGAAAAGTCAAAGGAAAGGGTAAAGCCAAGTTTTACAAGAAGAAGAAATGTGCCAAAAAGTTTGGTGCATGTGCATCTTCTTGTTCCCATGTGCTGAAACCCAAAGGTGTTATTGCAAAGGAAGGACAATGTTTCCATTGCAACAAACTTGGCCATTGGAAATGCAACTGCCCTGTTTACCTTGAAGAGGTGAAGAAACAGAAGGGAAGTAAGACTTCCACTTCAAGTATTTTTGTTATAGAAGCTAATATCTCTATCTATGCATCATGAGTATTAGATACCGGATGTGGTTCTCACATTTGTGTAAATGTGCAGGAACTGAGAAAGAGTAGGAGATTGGCAAAGGGTGAGATAGACCTGCGCGTGGGAAATGGAGCATGAGTTGCTGCATTAGCCGTAGGAACTTACTATCTTACCTTACCGAGTGGTTTGGTTTTAGAACTAGACGATTGTTATTATGTACCGACCATAAGCAGGAATTTGATTTCTGTGTCTTGTCTTGACAAGATAGGTTTTTCTTTTGTAATAAAGGACAAATGTTGTTCTATTTATCTCAATATTGTTTATTATGGTGGTGCGTATTTAAGCAATGGTTTGTCTGTTCTTAACCTAGAAACCGCAATCTATAACGTTAATACGAAGAAGGTTAAAATGAACGATTCTAATGATACCTATCTTTGGCATTGTCGATTGGGCCATATAAACGAGACTCGTATTTCTAAAATCCATAAAATGGACTTTTAGACTCATTTGATTTTGAATCATTTGAGACATGTGAGTCATGTTTGTTAGACAAGATGACGAAGGCTCCTTTTACCGGTAAAGGTGAAAGAGCTTCGGACTTGTTAGGTCTTAGACATAGTGATGTATGTGGACCGATGTCGACACAAGCTAGAGGTGGATTCCAATACTTCATTACATTTACTGACGATTTCAGTAGGTATGGCTATGTGTATCTAATGAGACACAAGTCATAATCCTTTGAAAAGTTCAAAGAATTCAAGAATGAAGTACAGAATCAACTCGGCAAGAGCATTAAAATGCTTCGATCAGATCGAAGAGGTGAATATTTAGGCCGAAAATTTCTTGATCATCTAAAGGAGTGTGGTATAATATCACAGCTCACTCCACTGGGTATGCCTCAATGGAATGGTGTATCCGAAAGGAGGAATAGAACCTTGTTAGACAGGTTCGTTCGATGATGAGTCAAGCTGACCTTCCTTCTTCATTTTGGGGACACGCATTATTGAGTGCTGCATTTACACTTAACCATGTTCCATCAAAATCCGTCGAAAAGACACCATATGAGATATGGATTGGGAGGCGTCCCAATTTGTCTTTTATGAGAATTTGGGGTTGTGAGGCTTACGTGAGACGTGAAGCATCAGATAAACTCGGCCATAAATCCGACAAGTATCTCTTTGTAGGATACCCTAAGGAAACTAAAGGGTATTATTTCTTCAATTCCACCGAGCACAAAGTGTTTGTTTCTCAGACTGCTATTTTTCTAGAAAGAGAATTTATTTCTAGAAGAATCAGTGGGAGGAAAATAACACTTGAAGAAGTTCGAGATATTGAGGCTGAGATGGAACAAGGATAGGAACCACAAGATGTTGTGGATGAGAATCCTGTGCCTGTAACACATGGACCGCGTAGGTCGGTTAGGACTCGGTATGAGCCTAAGAGATATGGATTTCTTATCACTCATACTGGGGACGTGATGCTCATAAAAGAGGATGAGCCCACTTCCTATCAGCAGGCCATCACGGGTCCGGACTCTAAGAAGTGGCTGGAAGCCATGAATTTGGAAATGGAATCCATGTATCAAAACAAGGTATGGACCTTGGTTGATCCACCTGAAGGGGTAAAACCCATAGGGTGCAAGTGGGTCTTTAAGAAAAAGACCGACATGGATGCTAATGTGATTACCTATAAAGGGCGATTGGTGGCGAAAGGTTTCAAGCAAGTTCATGGTATTGACTATGATGAAACTTTCTCGCCAGTTGCCATGGTTAAATCCATCCGGATTCTATTGGCTATAGCGGCAAACTATGATTATGAGATATGGCAAATGGATGTCAAAACCGCTTTCCTTAACGGAAATCTTTTAGAGGATGTGTACATGACACAACCTGAAGGTTTTGTCGATCCAGAGAATGCCAATATGGTATGCAAGTTGCAGAGATCCATTTATGGATTGAAGCAAGCTTCTAGGAGTTGGAATCTTCGTTTTAATGAAGTGATCAAAGAGTTTGGTTTCATTAAGAACGAAGATGAACCATGTGTTTACAAGAAGGTTAGTGAGAGCATTATTGTTTTCATGTTGTTGTATGTTGACGACATCCTACTCATTGGGAATGACATTCCGACACTACAGTCTATAAAGGCTTGGTTAGGGAAGAATTTCTCAATGAAGGACTTAGGAGAAGCAGCCTATGTGTTAGGCATAAAGATCTATAGAGATAGATCCAAAAGGCTTCTCGGGCTAAGTCAGAGTACATATATTGACAAGGAGCTAAAGAGGTTTAGCATGCAAGATTCCAAGAAAGGATTTTTGCCCTTGTCACATCGCGTAGCTCTCTCAAAGAATCAATGTCCTAGTACGACTAAGGAGAGAGAGCGGATGAGTAAGATTCCTTATGCTTCTGTAATAGGATCTATCATGTATGCCATGTTATGTACTCGACCGGATGTCGCTTATGCTTTGAGTGTCACAAGCAGATATCAAGCTAATCCCGGTGAGAGTCACTGGACAACGGTTAAGAACATCCTTAAGTACTTGAGAAGGACTAAGGATGCATTCCTGGTTTACGAAAGCGTGGATGAGCTTGTTGTGAAGGGCTACAAAGATGCTAGCTTCCAAACCGATAGGGATGATTTTAGATCGCAGTCAGGTTATGTGTTTTGTCTTGGAGGTGGTGTTGTATGCTGGAAGAGTTCAAAGCAAGAGATAGTTGCCGATTCTACAACCGAGGCTGAGTACATTGCTGCCTCAGATGCAGCAAAAGAGGCTGTTTGGATCAAGAAGTTCGTAACTGAACTTGGGGTAGTTCTGAGCATTGAGAGTCTGATTGAGCTATGTTGTGATAACAATGGGACAATCGCACAGGCTCAGGAACCTAAATACCACCAGAGATCCAAACATATTCTCTGACTCTATCATCTTATTAGAGAGATCTTAGATAGAGGCGATGTCAGACTGTGTAGAGTTCCATCTGAGAACAATGTAGCAGATCCGTTGACTAAGCCGCTCACACAGCAGAAACATGATGGTCATGCTGTGTTCATTGGTATTAGAAACATGTATGATTGGTTTTAGTGCAAGTGGGAGATTGTTAGTGTAATATGCCCAAAAAGCCAATCAATGGATGTTTATTTGTAATCATGTATACACATTAAGATTAATCCAATAAATATTGTTTATGAGATAAACGCTTGCACATATTTATAACCCTAGAATATTTATATATTCTTACATGTCCCTAGTCGATTATTATTATGGATGGTTTTTAATAATAAATTAAGACTAGCGTATGTTGAGAATTATATGTGATATGAATTCTACATACGGGTACAAGTTAGAGAACTTGTGGACTGGACCGACCCACATAAGAACGCTACATGGAACGTTATATGATTGTCATTAGCGGTTCTTATATGTATTGTCCTTAGACCTGTGATCATCAAGGTTCCCAACATATGAGTCGTATACTTTGATATTACTCTTGGCTATTTCGTAAATGAGTAGAATTAGTGTAATCATTGGGTATATGATAAATGTGTAGTGGGTTTTCTATGATCCAGAGGGGATTCGTCCAACCCATATAACGGGTATATTATTGGTTGGTTTCTTGATAGAGTTGGACTGTAAATGCACGGCCGTGCTCAGATTATGATATGGTGATATCATTAGTATCCGTTTTACACAGTTAGCTCGAGGATCAAGAAACCGAGATTAAACATATGCGAGATTGACATATTTCATGTCTCGTGTTTAATCTTGATAATAGGACGAAGGGACGATGACATGCTTACGAGGCATATTGAATCAGTACTGATCTTGTCGTTCGGGTAGCAATGATGTGTTGCTAGACGCCGCTCTTTGCTTATAATTGTAAATGAGTTTACAATTATTATCGGACGTTACAGTGCCTACAGGGTCACACACTTAGAATCGTTGATTCGAGCAGGTGGTTGAACCGTAGTTGGACCATAGTTGGACCAGGGTCGTTTTGGGCTGGTTTGATTCACTGATTGTCAGAATTATTGAGCCAAACCTGATGGCATGTGATGTGTAATCCCATTAGTGCATAGTGGAGACATGATTAGACTAGATAGTGGAGGAATCTTAATCATGTTGGATGGACCATTATGTTGGCCATTCTTGTCTCTAATAGTCTATGCATTAATTGGAGTGGGTAATCAGATTTTTCTTAACCTTGAGTCTGATTTTTCAGAGCTTAAGAGACTTGAGAGCTTTGATTTTTTCAGGTTACACACATCCTTCTTTGAGAAAGAAGAAAAACACCACAAATACTAGCTCCCGGAAACCTGCTGCTAGCACATCAGTTCGGGGGTGCTCGGGTTGGTAATCGTGTGACGATTCCAACTAGTTATCACGGTTCGTGTGGATACCGTAGAGGGGCGGGATTTCTGTCCAGCTCTTGCTGATTCGTCCCTACAGTTGGGTGAAAGACCTCAACCGATTCAGGTACGTAAAAATTGTTATTCGGTTTAGCTACACTTCACTTGGATCCTCCATGTGTATCCGGTTTTCCCACTGCGTACGTTATTGCATTTGATTGTCAATTTGCATGCCCGAATACTTACTGAAACCTCCACCTCTGTTTGGGACACTACTTGACTAGGATCAGACCGATATCACCGCAGCATCGAAACATGGAATACATCATGTATGCGCGACAGCTCCTCCGGTAAAGCCAACCTGTAGGCCAGCGGACCAATCCGCTCCATGATCTCATATGGACCAATATAACGAGGGCTCAACTTGCCCTTCCTCCCAAACCGGATAACACTTCTCCAGGGAGCAACACGGAGGAAAACTCTGTCACCTACACTGTACTCCATCTCTCGACGATGCCTATCAGCAAAACTCTTTTGCCGGTCCTAAGCTGCTCTCATGCACTGCTTAACCACCTCGATCTGATCAACATTCTCCTGGACTAGGTCCGGACCAACCACCTGCCTCAGACCTTCCTCATCCCAACAGATAGGACTACGACGCTTCCACCTATACAAAGCCTCATAAGGCGCCATGCCAATACTGGAGTGATACCCGATGATCATCCCAAACAAAGGTATAGTCTTTCCTCAACAACTTTGTCATGGGACCCGCTATCAAGGAAAAACCCTCAATCAGTGCGTAGGTACATTCTTCGGTGGCTCCCAATCCATGACTGCCTTAATCTTGGTCGGGTCCACCTTAATGCCCTCACCGGACACAATATGCCCAAGAAACGCGACCTCATCCAACCAAAACTCGCACTTGCTGAGCTTGGCATATAGCTGTTCTTCTCTCAACCTCTGTAAAACCTATCTCAAGTGGTCCTCATGTTCTGCCTTACTACTCGAGTAGACCAGAATGTCATCAATGAACACTACCACAAACCGGTCCAGAAATTCATGGAAAACTTGTTGCATCATACACATGAACACTGTCGATGCATTCGTCATACCAAATGGAACAACCACAAACTCATAATGACCATACTGAGTGCGGAATGCAATCTTCAGTATGTCTTGCTCTGCAATCTGAACCTGATGGTAACCAGATCGCAAGTAATTCTTCGAGAATACAGATGCACCCTACAACTGACCGAACAAGTCATCGATCCTAGGCAAAGGATATTTGTTCATCACAGTCACCTTATTCAACAGTCTATAGTCCACACACATCCGCATACTGCCATCCTTCTTCTTCACAAACAAGACCGGGGCACCCCAAGGTGAGATGCTCGGTCTAATGAAATCCTTATCCAACAACTCCTCTGGTTGTTTCTTGAACTCCTGAAGTTCTGTCGGAGCCATTCTGTAGGGCAGTATAGAAATAGGTGCAACTCCCGGTACCAAGTCAACTATATACTCCACCTCCCGCTCCGGAGGCAACCCAGGTAAATCATGAGGAAATACATCAGGAAATTCCCGAACAATCAGAATATCCTCCACTCCTAGTATTGGCACCGAAGAATCGACCACATGAGCTAGAAAAGCATCACAACCCTCCTGGATCATCCTGAAAGCTTGGATGGCCGAGATACGACACGCCGATAGAAGTCTTCGCTCTCCAACGAACACCAATCTATGCCCCAACAGAGAAGACAAAGACACTTCCCGTTGCCCGACAATCAACTACTGTCTAGTGTGTGGACAACCAATCCATGCCTAAGATAACATCAAACTCTCCCAAGTTCATGGCAGCAAGATCAAAAGGAAAACTCTCACTATCATACTCTATCGATACATCTCTACAAACCCGATCAACAACTGCTATATCACCTGTGGGTAAACGGACTCTCAGGGGTCTACTAAGGTTATCATCTTCTATGTTATGTGTGGTCATGAATGCACGTGATACAAAAGAGTGTGTTGAGCCTGGATCAACTAAAGCATGTGCGTACTGACCGAAAACCATAAATGTACCTGCTATAATCTCTGGGGCATCAGCAGCCTCCTCTCGGGTGATGGCATAAACCCTAGGAGCTGCAACAGACTGAGTCGCACCCTCGCGGTTCGAAGCTCCAGAACCCCCACGACCTCGTCTCTGCTGTCCGCCACCCCCTGTTCGGACCAAAAGAAGCAGCACCACTGGCCACAGAACTCTGTACTGTATACTGGGAACCACTGCCACCACTTTCCCTAAACCACTTGTAACAAGCTGACTTCTGGTGTCCCGGCTTATTACAATACCAGCATGTGCCCGAAAATCGTGCCGAGGAACCCCGTCCCTGAGATCCAGACTGATAGGATCGTCCTCCTGAAGATCCGTCAGGTCCACCCTGATAACTCTGCCCTCGGGACTTCTTCGAACCTAGGTAAGAAGAACCTTGCCCACCAGAATATTCTGCATCCCCGGCATCAGAGTACTGTCTCTTCTGTCCAAAAGTAGATGACTGCTTCCTCGGCTTGGCTGCCCGAGCCTCCTTCTCGATCAACTGAACTCTCTCAGTATCAAAAGCAGCCTCACAAACAGCCTCCCAAGTCTTATGCCTACCACCAGCCACAGCTATCGCTAAATCAGTGCGTAGGGCACTAACCACCTATACTTAGCCACCTCATCGGGCACAAACTCTCTAGCGTAAGAGAGAAGGTTGTTGAACCCCTGAATGCCGATACCGACTCATCTGGCCCCTGCTTCACCTCCAGAAACTGCTTTTTCTGCCCTACTAGAAAACCAACAGTGAAAAACTCATTGTAGAATTTCACCTTGAAATCCTCCCAAGGCATCTCCACCGGCCTCGGTAAGTTGGCCACAAGTTCCTACCACCATGTCAATGCATATCCCGTAAACTTGTGTGTAGCAAAACGAGCCCTGTGCTCAAGTGCACAAGTGAACTTCTCCAGAACATTCTCCACCTGGCGGAACCAATCATCAAACTCTTTGGCTTTGCCCTCTTCACCAGAGAATTCCTTGACCGCAGACTTATCCCTGTGCTTATACCCACTCTCCATACTACCTGCCGCAGCAGGTGCTACCGGTTGGGCACCCTGCTACTGCTGCTGAAACTACTGGAACTGTTGCCACTGCAAGAAAGCCTGGCACTGCTGGAACGCTGGGTCCGCAACAGGTGGTACGGGTGGCACAACATTCTGTTCTCCTCCACCTGCAGCAATATTCCCTGCTGCATTACTGTTCCCCTAACCAACGAGAACCTACATCACCGATACATTGTCGGAGACATGAGTAGCGGCGTCATCCTCAGCATTGTGGTGCCCCTAGTGATCCATATCAACGCCTATATGAATGCAAATGGGTGAAAAACACTTTTAAATTTATAAATCAGGAAACAGGCTTAAAGACAGAAATCACTTTGAAAGCAAAGTTTAAAACACTTTTAAAACCAAGGATCTGAAGCCTGCTCTGCTACCAAGCTGAAACACCCGTGTCCCAAATTATCAAAAATAATAATAATTGACCAAAATGCCTCTGAACCCGGGTTACGTCAACCAATGCCAAAACATTATCCATAAACCTTAACTGAAAATCTTAATAAACTGAGATGTCCCAAAGATCAAGAGTAAACCGGCTTATCAAGCCATAAATCAACCCGGCAAACAGCCGAAACAACATCAAGTATCAAACCCCGGCCAACCCGCCAACAATGTAATCAAAATCAAGAATGACATCTCAACGAAATCCAATGCAGCGGAAGATAAAGTTTAAATAAAAACGAAAGAAGAAAATGATATGCATGCCGGCTCTATGGATCCAACCGGGAGAAGAAGCACAGCTACCTGCTGGCATATCCACGTCCGTACTCCGGAAATGAAAAGGGTAGCAGCACGCTAACTAAGAGTCTGAAAAAGAACGGTGGTGATTATGTGAGTCGCCTACTCAGTGAGCAGTATAAATCTAATTATGTAGGTGTGCAAGGCAAGCTCGAAAGGGAAGTAGAGAAACAAGCACAAGTAAGCAAACACACAACAACCAGTACCAACATGCCAACACATAATAGTAGACAGTATGTTTTACACTTGTTTGTGTGTGCAAGGCAAGCTCGACGTCGTTTCGTTTTGGCTAGGCGCGCTCAACCCGCCCTAGCTGGTCAACGTTTGTTTTTTTTTCTTTTTCCTCTACCAAAAAGGAGGTAGTTTAGTCCAAAACTACGGTAAACCCCGCGTTTCATCCCGAAACACGTTTTATCTCCAACGGAAGCCGTACCCGACATACTAACCACTTAATACTGATATAACCAAGGTAAAATAATTTATTTACCCAGTTTAAAAATCCGGAAATTCCTCGAGGGTAAAATTGGAATAAAAATTTCGAAAATTCTATAAATTTAAATTATGAAAATCCGGGGTGCCATAACTTCACTCACACCCCCACTTGCACTATGGTTCTAAATGACTTTGAGGGAATCGGTGTAGCCAAACTGTTGAAGGATGCTAAGCTCACTACTTTGGTCACCTTGAAGGAACAAGGATATGAAGCCTTGATGAAGGACTTCTATGATAACAAAATTGTGGAGTATGGTGATAATGGTCTGCTCACTTGCATCAAAACAAAGATCAAAGGGAAGAAGAATACAGTGACAGCTGAGATGATTTGTGACCTGTTAAAGATGAAGCCGGGGAAAGTAAAGTTCTATCACTCTGCTTCTGGAACTCAAATCAATATCCCGAAGACTCCCTGTCACTCCAAGTAGAATATGCTTCTCTTTGGGAGCACCAAGTCTGGTAACTACAATGCCTTGAAGCCAAGAGAGAGAGCTTTGATGTACACTCTTACTAGGGTTATCATGCCAAGGAAGAATTCTCGCACAATGATCAAGAAACTTGATCAATGGATCATTGCTTGCCTTATCGAGCAATCTTCTATCTGCTTTAGAACTCTTATTCTCCATCACATGGGCATCTACAAGGAACATTCTCATGGTGCACTTATTACCTTGTTGGCTAAAGAATTCAAGATCAAGCCCACTGTTGAGGATAAGCTGATTAGGCTGAAGGAAATCAATGTTGATACTCTGGTGAAGATGTCTATCAAGCCAAATCCGGAAGGAGAATACTCTGTGACCAAATCTGGAGCCAAAAAGGATCACAAGCTTGAGGAACTGAATGTTCTGGTTACTGGCATGAAGGATGAGATCAGTGAGCTGAAGGAAGAACTTGGTTCCATGAGGAGCCAAATGAAGAAGTTCCACACCAAGACATTTGAGAAGCTTGACCAAATCACTGCCGCTCTGACTCAAGATGATTCTGATGAAGATTGACGCTCCATAGATCTAATGCTTTTAGGTCATGTATTGCATTCCTCATCTGCATTTAGCTAAGTACTTTTTATAACTATTCTACCTATGGTTTGTATTACTTGAATATTTTGTTTGTTCTTGGATATTTGGTTTCTTATGTTTTTGGATATTTGGATTTGGTATTATCTATTATCCGCCCTGAGTTTTATAAGTGTTATCTTTTGCAGATGACAAAAGGGGGAGTATGATATGTTGTGAATGTATGGAATGTATGTTTCTGCTACGCTATATTTTTTTTTTGTGAAAATCTTTTTATGCAGGGAACAATATTTGGCTCGGTGAAACAGCCAAATATGTTGTTGTTGATATTGATACTGTTGCAATATACCTTGTGATTATTTACTGATGCAAGGAACCATATTTGGCTCAGCCAAATGTGATTGCTAAGTTATCTGGGCTTATAATGCAGGGAAAGATTTGTATCCATGAAAAAGCCAAATGATAATCTTGATATACTGAAATTTTGATAATCTGAATATACTGAAATTTCATTACAGGAAATATGTATGTGAAAATTTTGTGAATGAAATCACATCTATACTGTGCCTATATCCAGGGGGAGCTATTGGCAAAAAGCCTTTAGCAAATTTTTATGTATACTATGCACAAACGCAGGGGGAGCATTTGGCTGGTTGAATGAGCCAAATGATTGTGTTATAATCTTTGCGATTATGCCTATGAAACAGGGGGAGGTTATTTATTTGGCTATCATATTTTTAACCACCGTTTATGGCAAAATTGACAACATGTTTGTCATCATCAAAAAGTCGGAGACTGTTAGCCTAAACATGTGATTAAGGGCTTAATGAAGTAATTAATTAAGACTAGTCTTGTTTAGTATATTTATGATGATTATTCAATGCTTATTATATTATTTTGATGATTAACAAACATTTTGGTAAGCCTTGTGTGTTATTAGAATTGGCAGAAAAATTTGGTTTCTCGCAGAAACCAAATCCTAGAACATTTGGCTTCACCGCATCGACCAAAAGGTCGCTTTCTTGGCAGTTGGAGCTGTGGTCCCAAAAGCTGCAGCAAGTGGTCCAAGAAAGTGGTTGACATTAAACCAACTGCACTAACCGTTATGCTTGCTCTCCAAGGGTCAGAAAAAGATCAGAGAAGTGTTCCTCACATCCTCTCTCACCTCTGGAAGAAATCAGTGGTCCTCATTTTCTTTTTATGGAAACTTTTTGAACAGAAGATTTCTGCCCAAGAAATATCCAGATCTGGTTCATCTATTGGACAGTTTTATTTATTAAAGCAAGAAGTCAACTCGGCTGCCACCTAGACGATTTTTAGCCGTTGAGAAACACATCTCCCCATCTTTAGAATCTATAAATAGAGGATTGAAGCCTCACAGCAAATCAACCTAGCCATTCAAGAGATTCTAAGTTGATAAAAGAGCTTACCTTGAGAGATATTTTTTGTGCTTAATTTGTGTAACTTCTTGAGTGAGTCACTCTTGAAGCTTTGCCTTGGGAAAGGTTGTAATCAGCAGGATTAGGGGATAATCTTGTTAGGTAGACAAAGCTAGGTTCAGCTTTGGGTTAGGTTTAGCAAGTTCAGCCCATAAAAACTTGTGTACCATAGGTTATTTTGCTCGCCTGTAAAAACAAAATTAGTGGATAGTTTAGAAATCCTAAAGGGGGGACCTTTAGGTAGTGGATGTACTCCTGAGTGGGGAACCACTATAAATTTCCTGTGTTCATTGCTTTCCTGTATTCATTTTCGCATTTCATTCAAGTTTCACATTTGGCTTCTGTGTCCAGCCAAATTACAGAAAATCTGAAAAAAAGGAAAAAGCTAATTCAACCCCCCTTCTTAGCCTTTTTTGGGCCAACATATGCGACTTGGGAGCCAGTGTCAACCTGTTGCCACTCTCCATCACCCAAGACATGAACCTTGGGGATATTAAACCAACAAGGATGAGAATTTAGCTCGCTGACCAATCACTAGTATATCCAGTCGTAGTTTGGAAAATGTGCCAGTCAAGGTTGGCAATTTCTACATCTCTGTAGACTTTGTTGTGATGAACATGACAGAGGATGAGAAGACCCCCATCATTTTGGGACGCTCATTCTTAGCCACAGCAGGAGCAATGATAGGTTGCACCAATGGGACACTGACACTACGGCTTGGAGAGGAGACAGTGGAATTCAATGTCCAGAAGGCGCATAAAAATGAATTCAGAACAGGATAGTGCTGCATGATAGACGCTGTGCCAGACCCTGTTGACGTGTTAGTCAAGGAATCTCGACTTATGGAAACTCATGAGGATGAGTTGCTGGGTTGTCTAGTCAATGGGCTCATTGATGGAGATGAAACAGCCCAGTAGAAGAAGACAAAATTTCTGGGAGAGGAAATAGAGCCATAAATTGACGCACAGGCCCATGTTGTAGAACAACAGACTGATGCTGTCTTAGAGCCTGTTACAGATTCTGAACTTGCAAGGGAGGCACCAAAGGTGGAAATGAAACCCCTACCACCCCAACTCAGGTACATCTATTTGGACCCCAAGACTTCCTCGTTTCCCATTATTATTGGAACTGATCTTTCACAGAAAGAAGAGGAAAAGGTGCGCACTGTTGTCAACAAGCACCGTAAGGCAATAGGGTACACCAATGATGATCTCACAGGTATCAACCCTAATCTCTGTATGTATCGCATTCTCCTAGAAGAAGGCAACAAACCCACAATAGAGCCACAAAGAAGACTGAATGAAAATATGAAAGAAGTGGTTAAAAAGGAAATTCTGAAATTATTAGATGCAGGAATCATTTATCAAATTTTAGATAGCCCATGGGTCAGTGCAGTGCATGTAGTCCCTAAAAAGGGAGGGATGACAGTGGTAAGGAACGAAAAAGAGGAGCTAATACCAACTAGGACTGTCAAGGCTGGAGAATGTGCATTGACTATAGAAAACTAAACAAAGACACTAAAAAAGACCATTTCTCCTTGCCATTCATTGACCAAATGTTAGAGAGATTACCTAAACACACATTTTTTTGCTACTTGGATAGATATTCTGGATTCTTCCAGATTCCGATCCACCCGAGCGACCAGGAGAAAACCATATTCACATGCCCCTGTGGGACATTTGCATATAGACGCAGGCCATTTGGCCTATGCAACGCACCAGCCACATTTCAACGCTGCATGATGGCCATATTCCATGACTTAATCGAACACATAATGGAAGTATTCATGGATGATTTTCTATTTATGGCACTTCTTTTGACCCATGTTTAGCTAACTAATGTGGAGTGAAGTGAGTCCTGCAAGCGCACAGGGTAGTTGTAGTACTCTATCAAGGTCATATCCACAGGGACTGGGATGAGTCTGTTACTCCTTATCTTAGACAAATTAGGCTTGAGACAATTGAACAAAAATGGATTATGGGGTGAGTGCAAATCGAAATTAAATTAGGCAAGAGAATAAAAAGAAAAAGTAATGATGAAGCGGGTAGGGATCAGGATTGATGAAATCTTAGGTAAGGGATTCACATGTCTTGCCTTTATGCTCTAAATTGCTCAACAGCATCTTCACAGGCTGGGCGTGTGTGACGCCCTGTGTTTAATAAGATGTCTCGAAGGGGCTCCCAACCTAATGTACTACCAATGGCTTTCGATCTTATTGATAGTTCCCTAAGCTTCCATTTACCCTATCACTAGAGTAGACGTCAACTTAGAGGTGAAGCTCGGTGTTGGTGCAAATTACCCACAGTCTCTCCCTATCTTCTTTCGAACGGCTAGGGAGGGAAGGCTGACTATTGTTGGTCTGGCACACTTGGCTTCTCCTTTCGGCCCTTCACCAAGCTGCCACTAGATTGAAAATAGGCTGCTCAATAATCAATCAAGAATCAGATTAAAAGTGGTGTCATTCATTCTTGACTGCGCCGTAGCAGGCTGAGACAGTGCTGAGTCCGTGACTGAGCCTATGGCTGAGCCTGCCAAGAACACAAGGTCAACTACACAGATTGGTTCTTGCAAGCGCCCTTAACCTATACTGAACCCATTTGTTTTCACTCACAGGTTCCTCCCAAAGTTCTCACTCATCCTAATGCTTTCGCATCGGTCAAACTAAAGGGATTAATAATTAGTGTTGAGGCTAATTCCTCAATTAGTTCCTAATTTCTTTCGAAACTAAGAGCTAAGGGTTGGTTGTTGTTGTTCCAGCAACTATGGTTTCTCCTTTCAGTCCTTCACCTAGCTACCTATAATCATGTGTGGGTTTGATCAAGACTCAAACATGGAGCGAGTTTGCAACAACCAAACAAGAAAAACGGTTAAGGACATATGAAAGGCAATTTATTGCACCAAGAATAGAGACAAGCCTCACCCCTTCAACCTAAGAGGGGTTGTTTAGTTCATAATCAACGTGACAAAATCAAAAGAAATTAAAGGTAGCATAATGTTTGGAACCAGGCTGGAGGTTAGGGACAACACGATTTCTACCCAGAAAAAGGCTGCAGAATCGTGTTTTCCCCTTGAACCCTTTGTTCCAAGGTTCTGCAAGTTATGGGTATTGATCGAGGGGTCTAGTTCGATCTATGTTCTTCCTTTCTCCTTCTCTTTTATGGTGTAGATTCCTCTATTCTCTTCTCTCCCACGTGTTGGAAGGTATGGCAGTTGGGCAAGTTGAGCTTCAATTGCCTATCTTGCTCCTCGAGGTAAGGCAGCTTGGGAGGTGTGCTGAATGGGTGAAATTTGCAAATCTGTGGATTTTAGAAGACTTAGGGGGGGAGAATAATAGTTCTTTAATCGTTAAATTCTTCGGGTGTGATGATTATCCCCTCTGTCCCATGCTTAGAGTCTTCTGAGTAGCTCAGTTCATGATTGCAGAGTTGAAGGGTTTGCAAGTGGTGAAGCTCTGTATGTGGCTGAGTTTAATATTCTTTTCTTCGTGTTCTGGTCATCTGCAGATTCCACAAGCTGAGCCTGTGCTAGGCCAGTGCCTGAGGCTGTGTGCGATCTCTTCCTATTTTTCTGTGCAATTGAATTTAGCTCTTTTTGGGATTGATGTAATGGCATGATGGCTTCGTGGATCATGGAAAAGGTGGTGAAATCCAGTGGATAACTTGTGATTGGAAGGGGATTCGTGACTTTTCACTAATTTTGCAATGAACAACAGGCTGTCAAACAGGCTTATGCTGTGCCAGAGGCTGTTTCATCGAATTCTCCAATAAAATCTCCAAAATTCTTCAAAATGCACCTGGAATCACTAATCATACAGTAAGGGATGGGATTTAAGGGAATATGATGAAATAATGCAAAGTAAGGCATATAGTCATGATAAATCGAGAGAAAGTATATCTAAAATCATGCCTAAAATTATGCATATTTCATGTGCATCAAAATACCCCAAACTGAAGATTTTGCTTGTCCTCAAGCAATCAGAAGAGAAAAGAAGGCATGATTTCGAAAGGAAGTAAAACAATTCCAATGGATCAGATTTTCACTAGGTTTCTCCCTTATGGTGTCCCAATTTAGGCATCCTCTTATTCTTCCTTAAAAACTGCATAGACGCTAATCAAACTCCTTGTCAGTAGTTTTGTCATAAAAATCACAGGAATAATTTTGCAACTGGCCTCCATTCCTTCTGTCATTCGAGGAATTCAGTTAAAGATTGAAATGTGGAAAACAATACCTCATATGCAGACCCATTACCTCTTGTCTCCACTAATGTGCATAAGTTATCAAGCTAGGATCACTAGGACTTATTCGTGTTGAATTGAGGCTGGGTGAGGGTTGTCAAAGAAGAGTGGATGGTTTTTGCAAGAGTCAATGGCTTGTGAACTCGATTTCTTTTGTTTTTGTTTATGAACAGCATGAGACAGTGTAGAGGTTGTTTGACCTTGTATTTTCTACGGCCTCACGCTGTTCAGTAACTGTGTCCCAATACTTCAGTCATTCTTGATGTAACCACTGATTCCAACAGATGGATTGGATTTGTGTTCCTTGGTGGAGTATGATTTTCCAGATGTTGTCCTTGCCCTTCCTCCCTTTCTTTATTTTTGTTTTTCTTTTCTTTTTTTCTTCTTCCCATATGTTTTTCATTTTCTTTTTCTTTTTCAAGGAAAGGTTGGCGTTCCTGCATCTAGTAGCATTTTGAATTTTGCACTGGCCGAGTATGGGTCATCTCTTTTCCTAATCTTGATCAAATCTTGCTCACAGGCTCATCGACAGGGTGAGGCTGTTTGAAGGAGTTTGTGCCCTTAAACACTGATGGCCCCTGCTTATGGCTGCAAATGGTTGAGGGTGGACTGTCCAGGGTAATTGAATGAAATGGGGGCCATCTTGATTGGCTCAAATGAGGTTACAAGGGTTAGATGAGAGGTGCGGGTTGGTGTAGTCTGTTTGGTGTGCCAAAGACGGCCTAGATCCTTTCCTTGCTTGTAGACTTTGCTTAAATTTCGCCTTGATAGAAGTAATGGCCTGTTCTAAGGTAAACAGGCTGAGCCTGTTTGTTTAGAAAAATTCCTTAACACGGTCCTTCTCTTGACTTAGTTTATAGAATGCAGTTGCTTAATTATTCATGTTCTGTTTTGGAAGAAAAATAAGACAAGTCATAAGATTGTGGTCTTGAGCAGAATTTGAATGGAACAAGAGAGAGTGCATAAATATAAAGGCAGGCTCACATTGGGAGAAACAAAGTGAAAATAGATAAAAATTGAAATTACATTACATGAACACGAGAAAGTACATGGCATAATTGCACCCTAAAATACCCTAAACTGAAAAACTTGCAGTGTCCTCACTGCAGAAGCAAGACAAAAAGAGGGTGCAATAACTACGAGTCACATAAACAAAAGAAACATACTGCCGAAAATAGAAGAGATAAGGTCTAGGCTAAGTTATATTGACACAAAAATACCCCAAACTGAAAGTCTAACTATGTGTAGTGGGGTTAGTCTAGACTAGTTCTATGCTGGAGGATCGGGGGGAAAGTTAGTTTCTGGGCCTTTTCTTCCCGGATGGTGGTTGAGGTGGTGCTGGCGGTGCAAGTAGGGGTGGGGGTTGGGTGTTTTTTGGTGGGTAGAGGCGAGCGAACTTGCTTATTAGGATTTGGAGGGGAGGTAGGTCTAGGTGTAGTTACAGTGGTGGAGGGTTGATGGGCAGGTTGCGGTGGATGAATTGAAAGAGGGGGCAGTTGATGGTGTAGGTTCCAGTGGGGTTAAATGGTTGGAGATTAGGGTGAGGTCGGGTTGGGGAAGAAGGAGGGGTCGTGGGTGGGGTGTTTTTGTTGCCGCCGGCCAAGATGGTCAAGGGAGCAATTTTTGGTGTTTTAGGGTTTGCAGCAGTGGGTAGGGGAGAGGAAGAACATGAAGTGAAGAAAGTGAAGGCAGGGGTTTTCTTTTTAAAGCCGATGAACAGGTGCAACAATTGGTGAAGCGGTGGATAAACGAAGAGTTATGTCTGCTAAGTAATGATTGTTGCCGCCCATTCATATGTATGTGTGCCCCTTTTTTCAGAATTTGGGTTGTGTCTATTCGCATGAATGACACATGGGTAAGGGGGTATAATTGTGTTGGGCAGATTTTTTTTAGCGTGTGAGACTAGGGGTGAGCAGAATTTTTCGAGATCGGTATCGGTCGGTAGCGGTTCGAAAAATTAGTGAGGCAATACCGGAATAATCGGTACCAACCGTACCGCGAAGGAAACGGAAAAGCCACGGTTTTGAGCGAGGTTACCGTCGGTTACCGTTTACTTACCGAACTGATAAGGAGGTATTTAAGAGCCCAGTCTCACATACCCACCCAGCCGACACTCTCTTATTTCTCATTTATTCCCAAATTTTTTTTTCTCGTCTTCTCAAAATCTTCAAGACTCCAAGATTCAAATTCTCCAAGACTCCAAAGTTACAGTCGGCTTCAACCTCTATCATTGTTGTTGTTCGTCATGGTGGCGATGCCACCATCTTCCATCATGCTCATCCAATTGTCAATCACCTGTTCCTTAAATCCCTAATTTCTAATTTTAAAACCCTGATTCCCAATCCTTAAATTCTGAGCCCTACTCCTATTTTTTTTTTCTTTATCCTTCTTAGTTTCTCATCCAATCTGCGACTTTGCCTGCAATTTTTGGCTGCAGTGGCGACGAAGGCTGACGCTAGATTGGGAGGGTATGTGAGGCAGTTCGGTGGCTTGCGGCGGCGATTACAGTGAGTGGAGCTCAGGCAGATGGAACTGAAAGAGCTCAAGGCAGAATCTGAGTATTGATACTTATTTCTGTTGATGTGATGTGAATTCCTGCCTCTAGTGACGAATTAGGTGTTGCAATGAAGAATTTGATGTTGTCCAGAGTCCAACATATGCTTCATTGAAGCACCTGAAACAAAAGTTCAAACTTATTTTGCAGTTCTTCTAGTACTTACATACTTAACTACAGAGGAAAACTAAACTTTCGAATATACAAATATGGTGCTCATATTTTTGCTTCCTTTCTTTTCCTTTTTTTGGTTTCCTTCGGGGGTCTGGTGATATTATGTTCATGGTTGGTCATGGTAGTACATAGCAAGCATCAAGGCAAAAAGTCTCGCTTCATCTTAATTATTCCTCTTCATTGCCTCGGTCCAACTATTTTTCCTTGTTCTCTGTATGTTGTTGCGGTTCTCAGCATGAATTTGTGGATGAAACCATTCATCTCCTTATCGTTGCTTGCTGATGATGAATCCCACACAGGAAAATGGAAAGGTAAGCCAAACTCAAGATGAACTTTTTAGACATTATTAACTGAAGACAGTATCGGTCGGTAAATAACGGTTACCGACCGATACCGTTGGTATTCTTGCGGTTCGGTTGATTCAGTTGATCGGTAAGCTAGTGTCAGTAAGGGCATACCGATTCAATTTTCGGTACGAAAAATACCGTACCGACCGATGCTCACCCCTATGTGAGACAAATTTCTCCTGTTTCTCTTTTTGCGCTGGGAACTGTAGCCGAAACAGGCTGAGCCTGTTTGTGACTACAGGGCCACAGGCTGTTCCTCGGTAGAGACATTATTTACATGGAAAAATTTGTTTCCTATATTCAGCAAGACTCTAACCCTAGCATTTTGTTTGAGGTTCCCTATCATTAATTATCCCCTAAGTGTGAGAAATCATCAAAATGAGTTGTTAGATTAGTATGGAAGTTAGACATAGGCTCAGCCTGTGATGGGGCTGTGGTGAGCCTGTGTAGTGTCAAAATACTCATTTTTACGAAAATTTGTTGAAGCTGGCTATTTAAAAGGGTAAAGAGGGACTTCCCTGACGAATTTCTGACTTGATGATTCCTATCCTCAAATTTGCAGCACCTAACAAAAACAAAAGAAAACACACAAAACAGAACGAAAGAAAGAAAAATAAAGAAAGTTTTTAAAATTACCACACTTGGGGATTGCCCAAGTGGTGCTTCTTTTATGTTTTTTAGCTGGACACCTCCTCATCTTGCTAGTTGGGAGGTGGATCATGGAGCAATTGAATCTCCTGATATTCGATGGCTCTTGTGTGATACAGCTTCAGCCTGTGTCCATTTACCTTGAACGGATGTGTCTGCTCATTGTAAATTTCTACTGCTCCGTGTGGGTAACAGTATGACATAGTGAAAGGTCCAGACCATCTTGATCGAAGCTTTCCAGGGAATTGCTTCAGGCGAGAGTTGTAAAGAAGAACTTGGTCACCTTCCTTGAATTGCTTGGGCTGGATCCTGCTGCCATGCCACTTCTTTGTCTTTTCCTTGTATAGCTTGGCATTCTCATATGCTTCCAGCCTTAGCTCGTATAATTCATTGAGCTGCAACAGCCTCTGCTCTCCTACGACCTGTGTATCAAAGTTTAGAGCCTTAATGGCCAAATACGCCTTGTGCTCAAGTTCCACAGGTAGGTGGCAAGCCTTTCCAAACATGAGGCGATATGGTGTGGTGCCTATGGGTTCTTTATAAGCTGTGCGGTATGCCCAAAGAGCATCTTCAAGCTTCACTGCCCAATCCTTGCGTGACGGTCCCACTGTCTTCTCAAAAATTTGCGTGATCTCCCTATTTGTCACCTCAACTTGGCCACTTGTCTGTGGATGGTAGGGAGTGGCCACTTTGTGTCTGATTTCATATTTCCTCAAAAGGGCTTCAAACTGTCTATTGCAAAAATGGGTACCACCATCACTGATTATGGCTCTAGGTGTGCCAAATCGAGTGAAGATGTTTTTCTTCAAGCACCGTGTCACTACCGTGGCATCATTTGTTGGGTAGGCAATAGCCTCAACCCATTTGGAAACATAATCCACAGCCACCAAGATGTAGTTGTTCCTATATGAACTTGGGAATGGTCCCATGAAGTCAATCCCCCAAACGTCAAACAGCTCTACCTCTAGTATGTCCTGTTGTGGCATTTCTTGCCTCCTTGAGAGGTTCCCTGTTCGTTGGTGTTCCTTGCAAGCTATCACCCAATTGCGCGCATCCTTGAACAAAGAAGGCCAATATAGGCCAGCTTGTAAGACTTTTTGAGGCTGTCCTGGTTGCACCATAGTGTCCTCCGTACTGTGCATTGTGGCAACCGTGTAGGACCTGTGCCACTTCTTCTTCAGGAATGCATCTTCTGATCATCCCATCTCCACACCTTTTAAACAGCATGGGCTCGTCCCACAGGTAGTTCCTTATGTCAGCGAAGAACTTCTTCCTCTGAGAATAGTTCAGATCAGGTGGGAGTGCCCCATAGGCTAAGAAATTGACAATTTCTGCATACCACAGCATGAGCCTGTGAGTGACACTGTGGATGGTTGCAATAAGGCTGTCGTCTGGGAGGTGGTCATCAATGGGCATGTCCTCTCTTGTCATATGCTCTGGTGGTAGTCTGGATAGGTGGTCAGCTACTACGTTATCTGTACCTTTCTTGTCACGGATTTCCAAGTCAAACTCCTGAAGTTGGAGTATCCACCTCAGGAGTCTTGGCTTGGTTTCCTTCTTTGTCAGCAAGTACTTCAAGGCGGAGTGATCGGTGTGTATGATGACTTTGGAACCCAGCAAGTATGCTCGAAATTTCCCAATGGCAAAGACTACTGCCAAGAGTTCCTTTTCAGTTGTGGCATAGTTGACTTGTGCTTCATCTAGAGTTCGGTTTGCATAATAAATTGCATGAAGTTTGTTGTCCTTCCTCTATCCGAGCACAACCCCTACAGCATGGTCACTGGCATCACATATGATCTCAAAAGGCTGACTCCAATCTAGGGGCTGAATGATTGGGGTTGTGGTCAATGCTGTTTTAATCCTATGAAAAGCATCTAAACAAGATTCATCAAATACAAATTCGGAATCTTCACTAAGGAGATTCGTCAAAGGTTTTGCAATCTTTGAGAAGTCCTTAATAAAGCACCTATAAAAACCTGCATGACCAAGAAAAGCCCGAATTGCCTTAACAGAATTAGGAGGTGGAAGTTTTTCAATTATATCAATTTTGGCTTGGTCTACCTCAATTTCACGCCCTGAATTTTATGCCCAAGGACATTTCCTTCAGTCACCATGAAATGACACTTTTCCCAATTGAGAACAAGGTTAACAGCCTCACACCGTGCTAGCACTATTTCAAGGTTAGCCAAGCAAATATAGAAAGAAGTACCATAGACAGAGAAATAATCCATGAATACCTCCATTATATGCTCTATCAGGTCATAGAATATGGCCATTATGCAACGCTGAAATGTGGCAGGGGCGTTGCACAAACCAAACGGCATGCGCCTATATGCAAACGTGTCATAAGGGCACGTAAATGTTGTTTTCTCCTCATCACTTGGGTGGATCGGGATCTGGAAGAATCCAGAGTATCCATCCAAGTTGCAAAAATGTGTGTGCTTGGTAAGTCTTTCTAACATTTGGTCAATGAATGGCAAAGGAAAATGGTCTTTTCTAGTGGCTTTGTTTAGCTTCCTATAGACTATGCATATTTTCCAGCCCGTGACAGTCCTAGTTGGTATGAGTTCTTCCTTTTCATTTTTCACAACTGTCATTCCTCCTTTTTTAGGAACTAGATGCACGGCACTAACCCAAGGACTATCTGAAATTGGATAAATTATCCCAGCATCTAAGAGTTTCAAGATTTCCTTTTTAACCACTTCTTTCATGTTTTCATTTAATCTTCTTTGTGGTTCTATTATGGATTTGCTGCCCTCTTCTAAAAGAATACGATGCATGCAAAGTTTAGGGCTGATACCTGTGAGATCATCAATGGTGTAGCCTACTACCTTTCGGTGTTTGTTGACTACAGTGCGTACCTTGTCTTCTTCCCCCTGTGAAAGGTCAGCTCCAACAATAATGGGAAATCAAGAGGCTTCAGGGTCTAAGTAGATATACCTGAGGTTAGGTGGTAGAGGTTTTGTTTCTACCATTGGCGCCTCTTTCGCAAGTTCTGGTCCAGCGGATTCTATGACAGGTTCTGAAACAGCATCAGGGACAGGCTCAGAGACAGCCTCAATCTGTGGTTCTATAGCATGGGCCTGTGCGTCAATTCCTTGCTCTGTTTCTTCTGCCAGAAATTTTGCTACCTCCTTTAGGGCCGTTTCATCTCCTTCAATGAGTCCATTGACTAGGCAACCCAGCAGCTCATCCTCATGTGTCTCCATGAGTTGGGATGCCTTGACAAGCACATCAATAAGGTCAGGCACAACATCAACCATGCAACACTATGCTGCTCTAAACTCATTCCTCTGCGCCTTCTGGACATTGTACTCTACTGTCTCCTCTCCAAGTCACAATGTCAATGTCCCATTGGCGTAGTCGATCATGGCTTCTGCTGTGGTTAAGAACAGACGCCCCAAAATGATGGGTGTCTTCTCATCCTCTGTAATGTTCATCACTACAAAGTCTACAGGGATGAAGAAATTGCCAACCTTGACTGGAACATCCTCCAACACCCCTACAGGGTATACAAGTGAGCGATCAGTAAGCTGAATGGTCATACTTGTGGGCTTGATGTCTCCAAGGCTCATGTTCTGAGTAATGGAGAGTGGTAACAGGCTGACACTAGCCCCTAGATCGCACAGGGCTCCTTCAGTCTTTTTGTCCCCGATGTTTCAAGGTATTGTGAAGCTCCCTGGGTCTGTATATTTCCTCGGCGGATGGTGTTGAATGAGGGCACTCCCCTGGACTGTCTTGGCTACAGTCTCAATATCATCAATAGTTCTTTTCTTCGTCAGAATATCCTTAAGGAATTTAGCATATGAAGGCATTTGTGTAACCACATCACTGAAGGACACATTGACATATAACTTACTCAGCATTTCCTTGAACTTACAGAATTACTTCTCTAGTTTGGATTTGTGGTACAGTTCTGGGTATGGGAGCGGAGGTTGATAAGGTAGAACAGTCTGAGGCTGCTTCTCAGCCTTTCTCGTGCTGACAGGCTCAGACACTGAGTCAGTTTGTGCCTGCACTGTCTGTCCAAAACTGGATGTCGATGCTTGTTGCTCTATAGTCTGAGGTAATTTCGGCACTGTGTCTCTCAGCTCCTTCCCACTACGAAGTGTTACAGCCTTGACATGCTCGTTTCTTGGGTTTTCTATTGGTTTTCCTGGGAGAGCTCCTTGTTGGCTAGTGGACATGGAGGCTTGTTGGGCAATTTGGTTTTCGAGGATTCTGTTGTGGGTTTTGAGTTGGCTGATCTCCTCGCTTATCTTGTTCTGTTTCTCCAGGATGGACTGCAGCAAGGTCATCATGTCGGTGTTGTTGCCTTGCTGACCTCCTTGGTTCTGCCTCTGGTACTGTGGCTGTCCTCCCTGGTTCTGTCTCTGGTACTGGGCCTGTTGTGGGATTCTTTCTTCGGTCGGTCCCTTCCAAGAAAAGATTGGATGATTTCTCCAGGATGGATTATAAGTGTTTCCATATGGGCCCGGCTTCTGCTGGATGTAGTGAGCTTGCTCAGAATCGCATTCGGCAAAGAGTGGGCAACTGGATGTACCGTGAGGTCCTCCACAGCCTTCACAGTCTGGGGCTGTGGCTGACGCTGTCTTGACTTGAGCAGCCTCTAGTTGCTTCCTAAGGGCTTCTATCTCTGCCACAAGCTTAGTTACTCTATCTACACCAACTATTCTAGAGGATTTGACTCCTCTGACTTAGGTCTTTCTCTTGGACAACGCCTCCAGAATGGCTACTCCATCATTATAGTCCTTGTCCAAGAATGTAGATTTGGCCATCTTGTCCAAGGTGTTCCGATCTTCATCATATAGGCCACAATATAATTGTTCTAGCTATACGGCCTCATCAATTTGGTGGTTTGGGCATCTTCTAAGTAATCCCTTGAAACGCTCCCAAGCATCACGAATTGATTCATCATAGCGTTGAGAGAAACCAATGAGCTTCTGCCTTAAACTTGCAGCCTTGCTTGAGGGATGGTACTCATTCAAGAAAGCTTTGACTAGACTGTCCCAGTCAGTAAAATGGCCTGCTTCATGGTTGTTGACCCATTCGAATGCCGCATCTCTGAGTGAGAATGGGAACACTCCCATGTATAGCTGCTCCTTGGTCATCCCTGCTATGTTCACTGTACTGCACACTCGCAGGAAGTTTTGCAAGTGCGAGTTTGGATCTTCAGAGTTTGGATCAGCAAGTTGGTTCTGATCTCATATTTAGCATCTACGTCTGGAATGGCTATGCTGTTATGGATGATGATGGTTGGTGGTTGTAGGAGCTGGGACATGGGAATGTAGGGTCGAACAGGCTGAGCCTGTTCAATGCCCTGCTGCGCTCCTTCGTTGGGTCTGTCCGCCATGTTTTGTTGCTTTTGCTTGCGAATCTGGCGGGTTGTCTTTTCGATCTCCTGGTGCAAGATTAGAGCTGGTTGCTTGCTCCTGGTTTGGGGCATGCACCACCTGAAAACTTCGAACTTTGGAAAAAGAAAAGGGGGTAAGTAATAAAAAGTCTAATAAATCGAATAAAAAGCAAAAGAATCAAGCGCCAGTCCCCGGCAACGGCGCCAAAAACTTGATGTGGAGTGAAGTGAGTCCTGCAAGCGCATAGGGTAGTTGTAGTACTCTATCAAGGTCATATCCACAGGGACTGGGATGAGTCTGTTACTGCTTACCTTAGACGAATTAGGCTTGAGACAATTGAATGAAAATGGATTATGGGGTGAGTGCAAATCGAAATTAAATTAAGCAAGAAAATAAAAAGTAATAGTAATGTTGAAGCGGGTAGGGATCAGGATTGATGAAATCTTAGGTATCCAAGGATTCACATGTCTTGCCTTTATGCTCTAAATTGCTCAACAGCATCTTCACAGGCTGGGCCTTTGTGACGCCCTGTGTTTAATAAGATGTCTCGAAGGGGCTCCCAACCTAATGTACTACCAACGGCTTTCGATCTTAATGATAGTTCCCTAAGATTCCATCTACCCCCTGACACTAGAGTAGACGTCCAGTTAGAGGTGAAGCTCGGTGTTGGTGCTAATTACCCACAGTCTCTCCCTATCTTCTTTCGAACGGCTAGAGAGGGAAGGCTGACTATTGTTGGTCTGGCACACTTGGCTTCTCCTTTCGGCCCTTCACCAAGCTGCCACTAGATTGAAAATAGGTTGCTCAATAATCAATCAAGAATTAGAATAAAAGTGGTGTCATTGTTTCTTGACTGTGTCGTAACAGGCTGAGAGAGTGCTGAGTCAGTGAATGAGCCTGTGGCTGAGCCTGTCGAGAACACAAGGTGAATTACACAGATTGGTTCTTGCAGGCGCTCTCAACCTATACTGAACCCATTTGTTTTCACTTAGAGGTTCCTCCCAAAGTTCTCACTCATTCTAATGCTTTTGCATCGGTCAAACTAAGGAGATTAAGAATTGGTATTGAGGCTAATTCCTTAATTAGTTCCTAATTTCTTTCAAAACTAAGAGCTAAGGGTTGGTTGTTGTTGTTCCAGAAACTATGGTTTCTCCTTTCGGTCCTTCACCTAGCTACCTAAAATCATGTGTGGGTTTGATCAAGACTCAAACATAGAGCGAGTTTGCAACAACCAAACAAGAAAAACGGTTAAGAACATATGAAGGGCAATTTATTACACCAAGAACAGAGACATGCTTCACCCCTTCAACCTAAAAGGGGTTGTTTAGTTCACAATCAAGGTTACAAAATCAAAATTAATTAATGGTAGCATAATGTTTGGAACCAAGCTAGAGGTTAAGGACAACACAATTTCTTCCCAGAAAAAGGCTGCAGAATCGTGTTTTCCCTTTGAATCCTTTGTTCCAAGGTTCTGCAGGTTGTGGATATTGATCGAGGGATCCAGTTCGATCTATGTTCTTCCTTTCTCCTTCTCTTTTATGGTGCAGATTCCTCTCTTCTCTTCTCTCCCACGTGCTGGAAGGTATGGCAGTTGGGCAAGTTGAGCTTCAGTTGCCCATCTTGCTCCTCGAGGTAAGGCAGCTTGGGAGGTGTGCCGAATGGGTGAAATCTACAAATCTGTAGATTTTAGAAGACTTAGGGGGGAGGATAATAGTTCTTTAATCCTTAAATTGTTCGGGTGTGATGATTATCCCCTCTGTCCCATGTTTAGAGTCTTCTAAGTTGCTCAGGTTATGATTGCAGAGTTGAAGGGTTTGCAAGTGGTGAAGCTTTGCAAGTGGCTAAGTTTAATATTCTTTTCTTCTCGTTCTGGTCATCTGCAGATTCCACAGGCTGAGCCTGTGCTGGGCCTGTGCCTGAGGCTTGTAAGTTTCCAGGCATGCAAATTGACATTCAAATGCAAAGAAATGAGCAGCAGAAACCTGGAAACATATGAAGGATCCATGTGAAGGAACTAAACCGAACAACAAAACAAACATACCTGAAACGGTTAGGATCTTTCACGTAACTAAAGAACCGAATCAGCAAGAGCCGGACAGAAATCCCGCCCCTCTACGGTATCCACACGAACCGTCGATCACAGCCGGAAACCGTCTCACGATCTCCAACCCGAGCACTCCCTAACCGTGGTGCTAGCAACGGATTTCTGGGAGCTATGTGGTGTTTGATGTGCTCTGCTTTCTTTTCTCAAAGAATGGGTGTGAGTGTGTTCTTTTCAAAACTAAAACCTCTCACTCTCAAGTCTGAAAAATCTGATGGCATAGTAAAATCAGCACACACTAATCAGATTATTCACACCCACTAATCCCACTCACAAAAGTGTTAGACAATGGCCAACAGACTTGGCCATCATGATTAGCCTTTTGTCCAATCATGTCTCCACTAGTGCTAATGGGATTACACATCACTTGCCACCAGGTTTGGCTCAATAATTCTGACACTTAGTGAACCAAACCAGCCCAAAACCGACCCTGGTTCCACCACGGTCCAACCACGGTCCAACACTTGAACATCGATGTTTGATTCTTGAACATCGATGTTGGAAGGTTCTGAAAGTCCAAGAATTAGGCAGTAGTTTTAAACATCGATGTAGGACTCATGAACATCGATGTTCAACCTTGAACATCGATGTTGGAGACCACTGCCAATTCAAGTTTCATGGCAGTACTTTTAAACATCGATGTATAGCCCCTAAACATCGATGTTTCAGTCCTGAACATCGATGTTCCCTACTGAACATCGATGTTTCAGACTTCTGCCAAGGCCAAAACTCATGTGGACATCGATGTTCAACCATTGAACATCGATGTTGTAGCCTCGATGCACTAGAATGACCATCGTTCCATACAAAAGCCGACAATCGATTTTCCTTTTGTCGAACCCCTTCGACTTACTGCCAAGAACCTCTTGATTGATATTACATACCAATCAAGTGCTTGTTGTCTAAACCTTTTAACACAACCAACCTCAACATATATCACATATACACAAACTGAATTTAGCATATCACATATACCAAAATGAACTCATCATATCAAACACATTAAGATGAACATATCAACATATGCACCAAATTCGGTTTAGAGCTTCACAAGAGGCTCCGCTACCACTGTAAGTTTCCGGGCATGCAAATTGACATTCAAATGCAAAGAAATGTTCAGCAGAAACCCGGAAACACATGAAGGATCCATGTGAAGCTACTAAACCGAACAACAAAACAAACATACCTGAAACGGTTAGGATCTCTCACCTAACTGAAGAACCAAATCAGCAAGAGCCGGACAGAAATCCCGTCCCTCTATGGTATCCACACGAGCCGTCGATCACAGCCGGAAATCGTCTCACGATCTCCAACCCGAGCACTCCTGAACCGTGGTGCTAGCAACGGATTTCCGGGAGCTATGTGGTGTTTGATGTGTTCTTCTTTCTTTTCTCAAAGAATAGGTGTGAGTGTGTTCTATTCAAAACTGAAACCTCTCACTCTCAAGTCTGAAAAATCTAATGGCATAGCAAAATGAGCACACACTAATCAAATTATTCACACCCACTAATCCCACTCACAAAAGTGTTAGACAATGGCCAATACACTTGGCCATCATGATTAGTCTTTTGTCCAATCATGTCTCCACTAGTGCTAATGGGATTACACATCACTTGGCACCAGGTTTGGCTCAATAATTATGACAATTAGTGAACCAAACCAGCCCAAAACCGACCCTGGTCCAACCACGGTCCAACCACAAACCGGTCCAACCACGGTCCAACCATGGTTCAACCACCTGCTCGAATCAACGGTTCTATGTGTGTGACCCTATACAAACTTGTAATGTTCGGCAATAATTGTAAAATCTCATTTTACAATTATAAGCAAAGAGCAGCGTCTAGCAACACATCATTGCTACTCGAACGACAAGATCAGTACTGATTCTATATGCCTCGGAACATGTCATCGTCCTTTCGTCCCATTATCAAGATTAAACATGAGACATGGAATATGTCAATCTCGCATATGTTCAATCTCGGTTTCTTGATCCTTAAGTTAACCGCGTAAAACGGATACCTATGATATCACTATATCATAATCCGAGCATGGCCATGCATTTTCGGTTCAACTCTATCAAGAAACCATCCGATAATATACCTGTTATATGGGTTAGACGAATCCCCTCTGGATCATACAAAACCCACTACACATTTATCATATACCCAATGATTACACTAAGTCTACTCATTTACGAAATAGCCAAGAGTAATATCAAAGTATACGACTCATATGTTGGGAACCTTGATGATCTCAGGTCTAAGGACAATACATATAAGAACCGCTATCGACAAACATATAACGTTCCATGTAGCGTTCTTATGTGGGTCGGTCCACTCCACAAGTTCTCTAACTTGCTCCCGTATGTAGAATTCATATCACATATAAATTCTCAACATACGCTAGTCTTAATTTATTATTAGAACCCATCCATAATAATAATCGACTAGGGACATTTAAGAATATAAAATATTCTAGGGTTATAAATATGTGCTAGCGATTATCTCATAATCATATTTATTGGAATAACCTCAATGTATATACATGACTACAATCATCAATTGATTGGCTTTTGGGCATATTTCAGCCTATGTGTGATCTCTTCCCATTTTTCTGTGCAATTGAATTTAGCACTTTTTGAGATTGATGTAATGGCATGATGGCTTCGTGGCTTGTGATTGGAGGGGGATTCGTGGCTTTTCACTGATTTTGCAATGAACAACAGGCTGTCAAACAGGCTCATGCTGTGCCAGAGGCTGTTTCATCGAATTCTCCAATAAAATCTCCAAAATTCTTCAAAATGCACCTGGAATCACTAATCATACAGTAAAGGATGGGATTTAAGGGAATATGATGAAATAATGCAAAGTAAGGCATATAGTCATGATAAATCGAGAGAAAGTATATATAAAATCATGCCTAAAACTATGCATATTTCATGTGCATCACTAACCTTGAAACAGTTCTGGCGCGGTGTGAGGCTGTTAACCGCGTGCTCTACTGGGAGAAATGTCATTTCATGGTGACAGAAGGTATTGTTCTTGGACATAAAGTTTCTAGACGTGGTATAGAAGTAGACCAAGCAAAAATTGAAATAATTGAAAAACTTCCACCTCCAAGTTCTGTCAAGGCAATTAGAGCTTTCCTAGGACATGCTGGTTTTTACAGGCGCTTTATTAAGGATTTCTCAAGGATTGCAAAACCTTTGACAAACCTCCTTAGTAAGGATGCCGAGTTTGTGTTTAATGAGTCTTGCTTAGATGCTTTCAACAGGATAAAAGCCACATTGACATCAGCTCCAATCATTCAACGGCCAGACTGGAGTCAGCCCTTCGAAATCATGTGTGATGCCAGTGGCCATACAGTGGGGACTATACTAGGATAAAGGAAGGAAAACAAGCTCCACGCAATTTACTACGCCAACCGCACCCTGGATGATGCACAAGTTAACTATTCAACAACTGAAAAAGAGCTTCTGGCAGTAGTCTTTGCCATTGGCAAATTCCGAGCATACTTATTAGGCTCTAAGGTCATCATTAACACTGATCATTCTGCCCTAAAGTACTTGCTAACCAAGAAGGAGACCAAACCAAGACTCCTGAGAAGGATCCTTCGACTACAAGAGTTTGACCTAGAAATTCGAGACAAAAAGGGCACAGACAATGTGGTAGCTGACCACCTATCCAGACTACCCTTACAACACATACCTATGGATGACCTACCAATTGATGATGATCTCCCAGATGACAGTCTCATGACCACCATCCACAGTGTCACCCACTGGCTCATGCCTTCGTACGCAGAAATTGTTAACTACTTGGTCTGTGGAGCTCTACCACCAGAACTCAGCCATTCACAGAGAAAGAGGTTCCTCTCCGAAGTTAAGAAATACCTCTGGGATGAACCCCTACTGTTCAAAAGGGGCAGAGATGGGATGATCAGAAGGTGTGTTCCTGAAGAGGAGGTGACACAGATCCTACACGGTTTCCACAATGCACAGTACGGAGGACATCATGGCACGAATAGGACAGCCTCTAAGGTTTTGCAGGCTGGCCTCTAGTGGATGCACGACAGTGGGTAATTACATGCAAGGAGTGCCAGCTTACAGGAAACATATCTAGAAGACAAGAAATGTCGCAGCAAGCCATACTTGAGGTAGAACTTTTTGATGTTTAGGGAATCGACTTCATGGGACCCTTCCCCAACTCCTATAGGAACAACTACATTCTTATAGCAGTTGATTATGTGTCCAAATGGGTAGAAGCCATCGCCTCACCAACCAATGATGCCAAGGTTGTGACGCGATTCCTGAAAAGAAACATCTTCACACGGTTTGGAACCCCAAGGGCTATAATCAGTGATGGAGGCAATCATTTCTGCAATCGACAATTTGAGGCCCTCCTGAGAAAATATGGAATTAGACATATGGTGGCCACACCTTACCATCCTCAAACCAGTGGCCAAGTCGAGGTCACAAATAGGGAAATCAAAAGGATACTGGAAAAAACAGTGGGACCCTCGCGGAAGGGCTGGTCAGTAAAGCTTGATGATGCCCTCTGGGCGTACCGCACAGCCTACAAGGCCCCCATTGGCACCACCCTATACCGTTTGGTCTTTGGGAAGGCATGTCACCTACCTGTGGAACTTGAACACAAGGTGTATTGGGCCGTCAAGGCTCTGAATTTTGACACACAGGGGAGAAGAGGCTGTTGCAACTCAGCGAGTTAGATGAATGAAGACTGGAGACATATGACAATACCAAGTTGTACAAGGAGAAGACCAAGACATGGCATGACAATCGCATCCAACCCGAAGTTCAAGGAAGGAGACCAGATCCTCCTCTATAATTCTCGACATAAGCTATTTACTGGCAAACTTCGATCAAGATGGTCTGGACCATTCACAGTGTCACACTGTTATGCCCATGGAGCTGTTGTAAGTATCCGGGCATGCAAACTTGACAATCAAGTGTAGCGGAAAAACCCGGAAGCCTTGGAGGATCCAACTGAAGCAACTAAATCGAACAACAAAATCGATCATACCTGAAACGGTTAGGATCTTTCACCTAACTGAAGAACTGAATCAGCTAGAGCCGAAAGAATATCCTGCTCCTCTATGGTATCCATATGAACCATGATGACTAGCCGAAAACCGTGACACAATCTCCAACCCGAGCTCTCCCGAGACACGGTGCTAGCTGCGGAATTCGGAAGCTTGAACCTGTGGTGTTTTGGTGTTCTTCCTTCTTACTCAAAGAAGAAGAAGAGAGTGTGTGTCTATAAACTCAAGTCTTACTCAAGTTTTATAGTGTGTAGCATAGTGTTAAGCTAAAGCTCTCAAGTCTGAAAAACTGATCACTCCACACTTGATCACACTAACACACAATGCATTAGTTAATTAGACTAGTGGCCAACACTATGGCCCAAAGGTAGCATGATAGTGACACTCACCATCTTTTGTCTACCACTAATGCATTATCACACATCAACACAACACCGCACTAAAACTGGTTCAATAATTCAGATAATTAGTGAACCAGAACGACCCTGGTTCAACCACGGTCCAACCACAAACCGGTTCAACCACGGTCTAACCATGGTTCAACCACCTGCTCGAATCAATGGTTCTATGTGTGTGACCCTGTAGGCACTTGTAACGTCCGGAAATAATTGTAAAATCTCATTTTACAATTATAAGCAAAGAGCGGTGTCTAGCAACACATCATTGCTACCCGAACGACAGGATCAGTACTGATTCAATATGCCTCGGAAACATGTTATTGTCCCTTCGTCCTATTATCAAGATTAAACACGAGACATGGAATATGTCAATCTCGCATATGTTCAATCTCGGTTTCTTGATCCTCGAGTTAACCGCATAAAACGGATACCTATGATATCACCATATCATAATCCGAGCATGGCCATGCATTTTCGGTTCAACTCTATCAAGAAACCATCCGATAATATACCCGTTATATGGGTTGGACGAATCCCCTCTGGAACATACAAAACCCACTACACAGTTATCATATACCCAATGATTACACTAAGTCTACTCATTTACGAAATAGCCAAGAGTAATATCAAAGTATACGACTCATATGTTGGGAACCTTGATGATCATAGGTCTAAGGACAATACATATAAGAACCACTAATGACAATCATATAACGTTCCATGTAGCGTTCTTATGTGGGTCGGTCCATTCCACAAGTTCTCTAACTTGTACCCGTATGTAGAATTCATATCTCATATAATTCTCAACATACGCTAGCCTTAATTTATTATTACAACCCATCCACAATAATAATCGACTAGGGACATTTAAGAATATATAAATATTCTAGGGTTATAAATATGTGCAAGCGTTTATCTCATAAACGATATTTATTGGAATAACCTTAATGTGTATACATGATTACAAATAAACATCCATTGATTGGCTTTTGGGCATATTACACTAACAATCTCCCACTTGCACTAAAGCCAATCGTACATGTATCTAATACCAATGGACGCAGTATGACCATCATGCTTCTGTTGTGTAAGCGGCTTAGTCAACGGATTGGCTACATTGTTCTCAGATGGAACTCTGCACAGTCTTACATCGCCTCTATCTATGATCTCACTAATAAGATGATAGCGTCGGAGAATATGTTTGGATCTCTGGTGGTATCTAGGTTCCTGAGCCTGTACGATTGTCCCATATTATCACAATAGAGCTCAATCGGACTCTCAATGCTCGAAACCACCCCAAGTTCAGTTACGAACTTCTTGATCCAAACATCCTCTTTTGCTGCATCTGAGGCAGCAATATACTCAGCCTCGGTTGTAGAATCGGTAACTGTCTCTTGCTTTGAACTCTTCCAGCATACAACACCACCTCCAAGACAAAACACATAACCTGACTGCGATCTAAAATCATCCCTATCGGTTTGGAAGCAAGCATCTGTGTAACCCTTTACAAGAAGCTCATCCACGCTTCTGTAAACCAGGAATGCATCCTTAGTCCTTCTCAAGTACTTAAGGATGTTCTTAACTGCTGTCCAGTGACTCTCACCGGGATCAGCTTGGTATATGCTTCTGACACTCAAAGCATAAGCGACATTCGGTCGAGTACATGGCATGGCATACATGATAGATCCTATTGCAGAAGCATAAGGAATCTTACTCATCCACTCTCTCTCCTTAGTCGTACTAGGGCATTGATTCTTTGAGAGTGCTACGCCATGTGACAAGGGCAAGATTCCTTTCTTGGAATCTTGCATGCTAAACCTCTTTAGCACCTTGTCAATATATGTACTCTGACTTAGCCCGAGAAGCCTTTTGGATCTATCTCTATAGATCTTTATGCCTAACACATAGGCTGCTTCTCCTAAGTCCTTCATTGAGAAATTCTTCCCTAACCAAGCCTTTACAGAGTGTAGTGACGGAATGTCATTCCCAATGAGTAGGATGTCGTCAACATACAACAACAAGAAAACAATAATGCTCCCACTAACCATCTTGTAAACACATGGTTCATCTTCGTTCTTAATGAAACCAAACTCTTTGATCACTTCATTAAAACGAAGATTCCAACTCCTAGAAGCTTGCTTCAATCCATAAATGGATCTCTGCAACTTGCATACCATATTGGCATTCTCTGGATCGACAAAACGTTCAGGTTGTGTCATGTACACATCCTCTAAAAGATTTCCATTTAGGAAAGCGGTTTTGACATCAATCTACCATATCTCATAATCATGGTATGCCGCTATTGCCAACAGAATCCGGATGGATTTAACCATGGCAACTGGTGAGAAAGTTTCATCATAGTCTATACCATGAACTTGTTTGAAACCTTTCGCAACCAATCGCCCTTTATAGGTAATCACATTACCATCCATGTCGGTCTTTTTCTTAATGACCCATTTGCACCCTATGGGTTTTACCCCTTCGGGTGTATCAACAAAGTTCCATACCTTGTTTTCATACATGGATTCCATTTCCGAATTCATGGCTTCTAGCCACTTCTTGGAGTCCGGACCCGTAATGGCCTGCTGATAGGAAGTGGGCTCATCCTCTTCTATGAGCATCACATCTCCAGTATGAGTCATAAGAAATCCATATTTCTCAGGCTGATACCGAATCCTATCCGACCTACGCGGTCCATGTGTTATAGGTACAGGATTCTCATCCACAACATCTTGTGATTCCTATCTTGTGATTCCATCTCAGCCTCTAGATCTCCAACTTCTTCGAGTTCTATTTTTCTCCCACTGATTCCTCTAGAAATAAATTGTTTTTCTAGAAAAATAGCAGTCCGAGCAACAAACACTTTGTGGTCGGTGGGATTATAGAAGTAATACCCTTTTGTTTCCTTAGGGTATCCTATAAAGAGGCACTTGTCGGATTTAGGGTCGAGTTTATCTGATGCTTTACGTCTCACGTAAGCCTCACAACCCCAAATTCTCATAAAAGACAAATTGGGACGCCTCCCAGTCCATATCTCATATGGTGTCTTTTCGACGGATTTAGACGGTACACGGTTAAGTGTAAATGCATCACTCAATAATGCATGTCCCCAAAATGAAGAAGGAAGGTCAGCTTGACTCATCATCGTACGAATCATGTCTAACAAGGTTCTATTCCTCCTTTCGGATACACCATTCCATTGAGGCGTACCCGGTGGAGTGAGCTGTGATACTATACCACACTCCTTTAGATGATCAAGAAATTCTCGGCCTAAGTATTCACCTCATCGATCTGATCGAAGCATTTTAATGCTCTTGCCGAGTTGATTCTGTACTTCATTCTTGAATTCTTTGAACTTTTCAAAGGATTCTGACTTGTGTAGTATTGAAATCCACTTCTAGCTTGTGTCGACATCGGTCCACATACATCACTATGTATAAGACCTAGCAAGTCCGAAGCTCTTTCACCTTTACCTGTAAAAGGAGCCTTCGTCATCTTGCTAAACAAACATGACTCACATGTCTCAAATGATTTGAAATCAAACATGTCCATCTTTATGGAGTTTAGATATACGAGTCTCGTTTATATGGCCTAATCGACAATGCCAAAGATAGGTTTCACTAGAATCGTTCATTCTAACCTTTTTCGTATTAACATTATAGGTTGCGGTTTCTAGGTTAAGAACATACAAACCATTGCTTAAATACGCACCACCATAATAAACATCATTGAAATAAATAGAACAACAATTGTTCTTTATTACAAATGAAAAACCTTTCTTGTCAAGACAAGACACAGAAATTAAATTCCTGCTTATGGTCAGTATATAATAACAATTGTCTAGTTCTAAAACCAAACCACTCGGTAAGGTAAGATAGTAAGTTCCTACGGCTAATGCAGCAACTCTTGCTCCATTTCCCACGCGCAGGTCTATATCACCCTTTGCCAATCTCCTACTCTTTCTCAGTTCCTGCACATTTACACAAATGTGAGAACCACATCCGGTATCTAATACCCATGATGTAGAGATAGAGATATTAGCTTCTATAATGAAGATACCTGAAGTGGAAGTCTTACTTCCCTTGTGCTTCTTCACCTCTTCAAGGTAAATAGGGCAGTTGCGCTTCCAATGGCCGGTTTATTGCAATGGAAACAATGTCCTTCCTTTGCAATACCACCCTTGGATTTCAGCACATGATCACAAGAAGATGCACATGCACCAAACTTTTTAGCACATTTCTTCTTCTTGTTAAACTTTGCTTTACCCTTTCCTTTGCCTTTTCCAATCATCATAATGTTTGATTTGTTTTCCCTTATTTGTTGCTCAACTATTCCCAACATGTTAAGCAACTCAGACAATGATTTGTCAAGATGATTCATATTGAAGTTCATGACAAATTGGCTGTAACTATCCGGCAACGATTGCTTGACTAGATCAACAGCCAACTCCTTCTGCAAAGGAAAACCAAGACCCTCAAGGCTCTCAATGTATCCAATCATTTTGAGCACATGAGGTCTCACGGGTGATGACTCAGCCATCTTGCATTGGAACAATGCCTTAGAGGTCTCATACCTCTTATGCCTAGCTTGCTCTTCAAAAAGCATTTTCAGATGTTCGATCTTATCGAATGCACCCAAGTTCTCATGTTGCTTCTGAAGCTCAGAGTCCATGTTAACAAGCATAAGGCATGCTGCATCTAATGCACTATCAAGGTGCTTCTTGTAAGCATCCCTTTCTGCCCCTGGAGCACTAGGCGCCGGTTCATCCGGAACAGGCCCTTCGAGGACATACAACTTCTTTTCTTGTTTGAGGACTATCCTCAAGTTGCGATACCATTTTAGGAAGTTATTCCCATTCAACTTTTCCTTCTCAAGGACAAATCGCAGTGACATTGTGCTAGTGTTTTGTGCCATGGAAATTCTACAACAATGATCAATTCACACAAATAAGAGTCATGCATACATAAATCATTTAACAAGGAATTCTATTAAATGATGCTCCTACTATAAAAACAAAATAATCATGAGTAGGCCAAGATCCATATTTCACCACAATATAAGTCAGCTTTGGCTGATCGCCTACATCATAGCTATTTAGGTAGACAACTCTTGTCAATTACATCTCATGTAACTCTTAGACAGTTGAGCGAACAACACTTGTTCTTGTCTATCTCATAGACATTACTCAACTCCTTGCCTCTAAGTCCTTAATCGTATTAAGATGACCTAGTTAAGTCCAAACCCACAATAAGCAGTTCAGATATTACAGTTATCCAGTCGCACCTTGCTAGGATAAACATTGGCACCTTGCTTTGGCAAAAACTACCAAGTGTTGATCTAAGCAATGATGAGTGCATATCATGGAAGGCAACTAAGAACTTAATATTTACATCAACAAATGTTCATACATCACATGCATATAATCAAAAATTCATACATTGATGTTTTGTAAATTTGGAAACAAAAAATACATGTGAACATCGATGTCTAACTTGAACATCGATGTTTTGAGAATCTGATTCTCCCAACTACTTGGCAGCACTCAGTATTTCAGCCATATCCAGAGCTGTAGAGCTTGGTTTGGTGCAATCTTGCTAAGAAGCAGTTCTACAACTTTTCTGTTCAGGACAAACAACAATTCGTCCTCCTTCTGCCCCGAATTCGCTGTTGAAGTCACTAGATTCCAGAACATCGATGTTTAACCCTTAAACATCGATGTTTGAAGTTTGCGAATGCACAGCACATCGATGTTGACAATCAAACATCGATGTTGGAGGTTGTCGAACCCTCAGAACATCGATATTTTCGATTAAACATCGATGTTTGAGGTTGCCGAGCCCACAGAACATCGATGTTGACGATCAAACATCGATGTTTGAGGTTGGCGAATGCATAGAACATCGATGTTAACACTTAAACATCGATGTTTTGACCTCTTGGCCGAAAATCAACCTAAAAGAACATCGATGTTCAAAGCTTAAACATCGATGTTGTAGGTATCATATACCTTTCAAGCACCCTTGTCGAACTCATTCGACTTTCTACCAAAACACACTTTGATTGATATCACATACCAATCAAGTGCGTGACATCAAAACACTTTTGACAAAAATAACTTCAACATATATCACATATACAAATGAATTCAGCGTAACACATATACAAAATGAATTCAGCATATCACATATACCAAATTGAACTTAACATATCACATACATTAAGAAGAACAAATCACATATGCACAGCAATTCGGTTTAGAGCTTCACAACAGGCTCCGCTACCACTGTAAGTATCCGGGCATGCAAACTTGACAATCAAGTGCAGCGGAAAAACTCGGAAGCCTTGGAGGATCCAAGTGAAGCAACTAAATCGATGTTGACGATCAAACATCGATGTTTGAGGTTGGCGAATGTATAGAACATCGATGTTAACACTTAAACATCGATGTTTTGACCTCTCGGCCGACAATCGACCTAAGAGAACATCGATGTTCAAAGCTTAAACATCGATGTTGTAGGTATCATATACCTTTCAAGCACCCTTGTCGAACTCATTCGACTTTCTACCAAAACACACTTTGATTGATATCACATACCAATCAAGTGCCTGATATCAAAACACTTTTGACAAAAATAACTTCAACATATATCACATATACAAATGAATTCAGCATAACACATATACAAAATGAATTCAGCATATCACATATACCAAATTGAACTTAACATACCACATACATTAAGATGAACAAATCACATATGCACAACAATTCGGTTTAGAGCTTCACAAGAGGATCTGCTACCACTGTAAGTATCCGGGCATGCAAACTTGGCAATCAAGTGCAGCGGAAAAACTCGGAAGCCTTGGAGGATCCAAGTGAAGCAACTAAATCGAACAACAAAATCGATCATACCTGAAACGGTTAGGATCTTTCACCTAACTGAAGAACCGAATAAGCTAGAGCCGGAAGAATATCCTGCTCCTCTACGGTATCCACACGAATCGTGATGACTAGCCGGAAACTGTCACACGATCTCCAACCCGAGCTCTCCCTGAAGCGGTGCTAGCTGCGGAATTCGGAAGCTTGAACTTGTGGTGTTTTGGTGTTCTTCCTTCTTACTCAAAGAAGAGAAGAGAGTGTGTGTCTATAAACTCAAGTCTTACTCAAGTTTTCTGGTGTGTAGCATATTGTTAAGCTAAAGCTCTCAAGTCTGAAAAACTGATCACTCCACACTTGATCACACTAACACACAATGCATTAGTTAATTAGACTAATGGCCAACACTATGGCCCAAAGGTAGCATGATAATGACACTCACCATCTTTTGTCTACCACTAATGCATTATCACACATCAACACAACAGAGCACTAAACCTGGTTCAATAATTCAGATAATTAGTAACCAAAACGACCCTGGTTCAACCACGATCCAACCATGATTCAACCACCAGCTCGAATCAACGGTTCTATGTGTGTGACCCTGCAGGCACTTGTAACGTCCGACAATAATTGTAAAATCTCATTTTACAATTATAAGCAAAGAGCGGCGTCTAGCAACACATCATTGCTACCCGAACGACAAGATCAGTACTGATTCAATTTGCCTCAGAAACATGTTATCGTCCCTTCGTCCTATTATCAAGATTAAACACGAGACATGGAATATGTCAATCTCGCATATGTTCAATCTCGGTTTCTTGATCCTCGAGTTAACCGCGTAAAACGGATACCTATTGTAACGCCCCGAATTTTTGGTATTTAATTTCTGTGGATTTTTGAAATTTTTAAAATTTTAATTCCCATTTTACCCTCGAGGAATATCCGGGATTTTTGGTCAAGAAGATTGATGTCAATTTCTTCTTCTTCTTTTTGGAAATGTTTATTTAATGGTGAAATTAAACCGTAATTGGATTTCCTTTGGAGTTTATTTGGATTTTGTGGTGAAACACAAGGCATGGTGTAGTTTAGTCTAAAACTACGTAGTTTTGGGCTGAGCTATAACATAAAACACATACTTAGGTGTGTTTTGACTTTCGGGTTGACCAAGGGAGGGCTTGAAGACGATGCGACGTCGTTTGGAAGCAAAACGACGCCGTTTTGCTTTTGACAAAAACCTAACCCTGGAGTGGTGGTATAAATTCATCTCTTTCTTTTCTTCACCCAATTTTTGTGGCAGTTATTATCATTCACCGATACCACGTCCTTTTTGCTTCCTTTCAATTTTCTTTCTTTCTCCTTCAATATCTCTTTTCTTCTCAACTGTTCCTCCCCTCTTTCCATATCTCTACCTTAGCTTTATTCTCAACAAACTTGTCTCTCTCTCGGGTTGTTGTTTGGTTGTGCTAATGGTGGTTGAGAATGGGATTTAGTGTCAATTCAACTGTGGGCGAGTTGGAATGGGTATCGGGTTGTGCTTCGATTGAGTTCTGGCGGCGTAGTGACTCTTGTACTCGATTCAACCATTGAAGACAGGTAATGACAAATGTTTGCCCATTTTATTTATAAGCTATTCATGGCCTTAGTTTTGGGGTATTTTGCTGGTTTGGGTTCGTTGAAAATCATTTGGCCCTGACACCAATTTTAAATTGATACATGCTGAAAACCTTTGATCTTGTGGGCATTATAAACATGTCTATAACGTCTATGTTGGTTGGGTAGAGCACGTCTCTATACATGTGTCCTTTGGCCTTTAGAGGTTCGACTCTATAACATGAAATCTTAGTGATTCAACCATGACTCTGTGTACTGGTCTTTGAATTCTTTGAATTTCCTTAGTTACTAAACCACTACGTTTATGCACACGCCAGGCCACTATCAAGTTTTAACAAATGACCACTAGCTTATAATTATTTCCAAGATTGTTGGTTTTGAAAGGTTATAAGCCAGATTTAATCACCATTAATAGACTGGTCATATGAAGTTTTATGCCAGTAAACCTTGGTTTCTACACAACAATAATATGTGTATATATATGCTTCTAATAGAATAATAATTAATTTGGTTCAATGAAGTCATGGATATATATCGGGTCTGCTTTCCCAATTTTGTTATCTCCTGTCCATCAATTGATTTCATGGTTAATAGTACATATGTCCATTTAATTTGCCTATGTAGGTTAAAGCACCACACGTAGGTTTTACCTCTTAAAGTCAATCTTTGATAAGATTTTCTTTGATAACCAAACCTTGGTGATGCAACTTTGACATTATATTTTTTTTAGATTTCCACCTGGTCAAGGGTAATGCGTAAGATAGGGGTTCTTTACGATTTTTGTTCGTCATTTTTCCTAAACCTTTATTTGAAGTTTTATATCATGAAACTTGTTTTGGACGAATGGATTTTTGGACAAACATTCTTTGTTGTTCTCTTTCAGCGACAATCATCACATAGGTCATTTGTTTAGGATTATACTTGTTTTTTTTGGGACTTTGGGCCACATCTTGCATGCTTCGAATTCCTTGGACTTGTATCTTTTATGATTTGCGAACATGATTAAGTGATACATGTGACTATATGTTTAGGTAGAGGATATACTTTTGGAGTAGCTGAATGTGTGTCAGCATTTCAAGTGATTCTTGCGTTCCAGGATATGTTAAGGTGGAACAAAGCTTCAGGTTCCGAGATAATTGATATGGCCCAAGTGAGGACTTATAAACCTTTGTATGCATTACTGCCTACAATGCTCGGTTAACTATCTTGATATATTAAGTGGTATTAATTGTTGGTCTTGAGTGCTGTATGCATGCTTGTCTGATGTGCTGGTGTTGCTATCTGCGAGTGTACTACGTTGGTGATATCTCTGATGCAGTGTGTATGATTTGTGAACTGTGTACCAGTGTGATATAATATGCCTGTCGTGCATGAGTTGTTTTGTGTGATAAATAACGTGATATATGGTTTTGTGGTTTGTGTGGTGGACTATGGGCTGGGGCCGGGACTTGAGAATAAGATATTAAATCCACACAACACTGTTGATCATAATTTATGGCACAACTCTTAAAACATTATTGAGAATAAAGGAACATAATAATTCTACTGTGGGGCTGTTGACCGGTTGGTTCGAGTGGGAAGTAATACCCCTCGGGATGGCATGCGGGTTAGCATGTGGGCTTGTGATGGCCGGTTCTACCTCCCTCTTTCTATCTCCCCCTTTCTACCTCCCTCTTTCTCTCTGTCTCTCTCTCTCTAGATATGTTTGGGCTTCGTGCCTGGTATGTTTGGGCTTCGTGCCTGGTTTATTTGGGCTTATGCCTGGTTGTCTCATGAGACGGGACCGAGCTCGACGCACACAGTAGAGGGCCCTATTAAAATACTTAACCTTAATAACAAAGATAATAATATAAGTAATGACAAGTGATGGTATGTAGTCTGATGATGTCTTGCTCTGTGTTTTGAGGTTGTTGTTGTTTGATGCCGGTGTACTTGTAGTTGATTTGTAATTGTATATTATTGGTTTATTTGTCTGCGGTGAGACAGTGGTTGGTCTCACCCCCTCACATTCATTTTCAGGTTAACTGCCCATTGAGCAGTGGTGCATTTCAGCAGGTGGCGGTGCTTTCCTCTCCTCGGGTCGGATCCATAGAGTTCACTGCATATATGTTTCATATGTATAGTCTTCCGCTGCTTACTCGTTGTTGTGTAATTTGTTGTATAAATGTTCATTGATTTCGTTGTTGATATTGTATCCCGGGTAGAAGGGCATTTTGGTCACTTCACATGATATATATTCTTTAATGAATAATTTGGGATACGGGTGTCCCGGGAATGATAAGGGTAATTTGGTCAATCAATAATTAATTTATAACTCATATTTATAAATTGGGACACGGGCGTTTCACCTATGATATCACCATATCATAATCCGAGCATGGCCATGCATTTCCGGTTCAACTCTATCAAGAAACCATCTGATAATATACCCGTTATATGGGTTGGATGAATCCCCTCTGGATCATACAAAACCCACTACACATTTATCATATACCCAATGATTACACTAAGTCTACTCATTTACGAATTAGCCAAGAGTAATATCAAAGTATACGACTCATATGTTGGGAACCTTGATGATCATAGGTCTAAGGACAATACATATAAGAACCGCTAATGACAATCATATAACGTTCCATGTAGCGTTCTTGTGTGGGTCGGTCCAGTCCACAAGTTCTCTAACTTGTACCCGTATGTAGAATTCATATCTCATATAATTCTCAACATACGCTAGTCTTAATTTATTATTACAACCCATCCATAATAATAATCAACTAGGGACATTTAAGAATATATAAATATTCTAGGGTTAAAAATATGTGCAAGCGTTTATCTCATAAACGATATTTATTGGAATAACCTTAATGTGTATACATGATTACAAATAAACATCCATTGATTGGCTTTTGGGCATATTACACTAACAGCTGTGGAGGTCTTCAATGAAAGAAAGGGGCCATTTAAGGTGAATGGACAAAGGCTGAAACCCTACCACACCATGGCCAATGATTATCAGGAGACTCAGTTGCTCCATGACCCACCTCTCATCTAGAAGGATGCAAAAAGTCCAGCTAAAGGACGTAAAAGAAGCGCACACTTGGGGTGCACCCAAGTGCGGACAATGTTAGTTTTTCTTTGTCTCCTTTCTATTTTTTTATTTCCTTTAGTTTCCTATGGTGCATTTTTCTACAATTTACCAGGTGTTGTATTCCCAAGGAAATGGAATTCGCCAAGTCAGAGACCAGTCAGGAAAGTTTTTCTATGTTTCTGTTGATTGTTAGCATAATCCATCCTTAGAACGAGCATTTAAGCATAGCACAGACCCACACAGTCTCGCACAGACCCACACAGACTCACACAGGCTGAGCCTGTGTTGGATTTTCCATCCAGTCTGAACTAAACCAAGAGCTAACTTCCTGTTTCTAAGCGACATTCAGAAATAGGAAAACTTCCTAAGAAGCGATCGAGGAAAATGGTTGGCACACATAAGAATTAAACCATCCAATCTCCATCTTACAGTTGGTAAGCTCAAACAGGCTCAGCCTGTTTCGACTTCACTACTGTACATAATAGTACAAGGGAAGTTTCAACATCTTTTGCCTGCCAGATCACGTGCCAGATCATTAAAAAACACATACATGCCCTTTTTCCACATGTCACTCATGCGCCCCCACACTCCTGAAAAAGGAGGCACACTTAAACTCAATTTGGGCTGCAAATGATTACACCAACTAATACACCCCTACCGAAATGCCGACCCTCTTCATCTTCCCACTCCTTCACACCACTTTTACTGCCTATTTAACACACCCAACCAGAGCCTCCAACCCATCTTCAACTTCCTGAAACCCTTCCTCACACCCTGCAACCTTAAACCCACAACCCACTAAAATTAAACAATTCCACCTTCGACATCATGGCCGGTAAGGGCAACAAAACCCCTAACACACCTTCCTCCTCCAAAAACCAACAACCTTCCCAGCGCACATACTACCTTAACCGACCACTCTTCGAATTCATCCACCGCAACTTACCATACCACCCGCAACCAATTCTCCACCCAGAAGACCCCCCAATTCAATTCCTCATATCACAATTCGCCCTCCTCTATCCACCATCCGCTGCCACACCACCGCCAACCCCTCTAGTACTCGACCTTCCAGGGCCAAAAACATCAAGCCCTACACCTACGCTCCCTGCCATCCCCGACCTCAACCAATCGACTCTCACCGACCAAGAGCCGCCATCCCCAACCCTCAGCCAACTCCTTCGATAGCAGAAACACAAAAAGACCGTTGTCCCCGAAGAGGACATCATCGACATGACTGTCGAACCAGAACCCCCCTCAGCCCCTATCACGACCCCCACCCGACCCCCGAAAAGGCCAAGAACCCGCTCAGCCACCGCCCGAACAAAACACTCATCCTCTTCCAATCCGTCAGGGTTGGAAGAACCAACCCCATTCAGGGAGGTGCGATCAAAATCCTCCCGTGATTGCCTCCCAGAACCCCAAAACCCGCAACTGCAAATTGCAGAAGAGGAGGAAGAGCCAGCGGTCCTAGCCCGCTTTCGTTTTCAACCCGCCAACGCAAAACACTGAAGGGCTTGGGTGACAGCACAGAACCAAATTGTGCTTGTCAGTAGATAGATTTACATGATGGCACTCCAGCAACTGGGAGACCAAGCCGCCGTAAGACACCACCTTCAGGCTGTTGGATGGACGCGTTTTGTCGCTCTAGGAGAATCAACAATCGAGGACCTCACCTGCGAATTCTACAGCTCATTCCGTTACGAGCAGGGTGTCGTACACTTTCAACTGGGAACGAGAACAGGGTTCTCACGGTGGCCCAGTTTAACTCGATTTTTGGGCTCCCCAACACAGGGCACTTGGCACGACCTGCCAACTACAACGCCGAGGCCTTCTGGAATGAAATCTCCGGCTGTCCAGGCTACAACTTGTCAAGCAGCAGCGCAACGTCGTTTCAAAGTCACAGCCTCAGGATAATTCAGCACTTCCTATCCCACAGCATCTACGATAGGAATCGGAGCCGCCTGACAGTCCAGACAGAAGAGTTATTCATCCTTTGGTGTATGGTTCACCAACCGCCTCTCAATACAGGTTCTTTCATCCTCCGGTGATTCCAGCAACAGCGTCTCGCACAATACCTCCCAAGAGTAGGGATCATTATAGCTCTGGCCCGGCACTACGGCCTGTTCCTCGGCCAATTTCAAGAGGTGGAAGGAACCACCTGGATGGACACAAACATTCTAGGGCGGCTGAACTTGCCCCCATCATAGCCTCAGGAACAAGCTGATGCTGCTGTAGAGGGACAGAACCAGTCACAGGCTCAGCTTGCTGCACCACCACAGGCCCAAGGCCAAGCTCAACCAGTAACTAGGGATCAAGTCCTGGACATCTTCGAACAGATACAGGACTAGTTCAGGCAACAGTTCATCACAATCTTGCAAAACCAACAGCGCCTACAAGAGGCCAATGCTGCTCAAGACACCCGGATCCAGCGCATCTAAGCAAGCATATCCGAGTAGGAAATACGCTTGACAGCGTCTCTGGGAGATATGCGCACTAGTCTTTTCGGGGGCATTATTGATTTGAGAAGGAATGTAGAAGCAAAGACTAGTGCCACGAGGGATTTCCACAATCAGTATACAGGCCAGTACGTCACAATCCAATAAACCCTCACCAATCTCCTGAATATAGCCAGAGCACTAACTCGAGCACCGTCAGATACAGAGCCATCTACAGCATGCAAGCGGGCCAGGAAATGATCTCCATAGCATAGCATCATAGGCCTAGTCTAGGATAACATAACCCCACCACATGACTTGACTTTCAGTTTGGGGTATTTTTGTGTTTATAGGTCTTAGACTAGTATTTTTATCTTTTCAGTTAAGTTGTTTACTATATGTACTTCTGTTCTAACATTGCATCTTTCTTTTTGTTCATCTTCGGCAGTGAGGACACTGCAGTTTCTCAGTTTGGGGTATTTTTATGGTGCAAAATTTACCTTTATGCATTTTATGTCTGTTTAAATGCAATTCCAAATTTTCAGTTATTTTCATCATGTTTCTCCCAGTTTGAGCCTGTCTCTATATTTATGCACCTTCTTTTGATCTATTTAACTCTGCTCAGATTCTAATCTCATGACTTGTCTAATCTTCGAAAACAAGCAGAACAGGAATAATCAAGCAACCGCACCTCCACGTAATCTGTCTGATGAGAAAGATCCTGCTAAAGAAATTTTCTAAACACTACAGTCTCAGCCTGTATACCTTAGAACGGGCCCTTATCTCTGTGAAGGCAAAATTTAAAGTAGAGTCCTCAAGAAAGGAATGGATCTAGGCTATCTTTGGCGCATCTACAGACCACTCAGATTCACACCCCTCTCATCAACCCTTGCCATCCCATTTTGAGCCAATAAGAGATGGCCCCTTCTCATTCAGTCACCTTACACATCCCACCTTAACCATTTGCAACCAGAACAAGGGCCATCAGTGTCTAAGGGCACAAGTTCCTTCAAACAGCCTCACCCTGTTGATGAGCCTATGAGCAAGATTTGACCAAAATTAGGAAGAGGTGGCCCATACTCAGCCAGTACAACAATCAAAACGCCACCAGATGCACAAACTCCATCCTCCCCTTGAAAAAAAAAAATAGAAAAAGAAACATATGGGAAGAAGAAAAAAAAAGAAAAAAGAAAAGAAAAGAAAAAATAAAAATAAAGAAAGGTAGGAAGGACAAGGACAGCTTCTGGAAAATCGTACTCCACCAAGGAACACAAATCTAATCCATCTGTTAGAGTCAGTAGTTACATCAGAAATGGTTGAAGCATTGGGACACAGCTGCTAAACGGCATGAGATCTCAGAAAACAAAAACAGCCTCTGCACTGCCTCAGGCTGTTCATAAACAAGAACAAAATAATCGAGCTCACAAGCCATTGACCCTTGTGCATTCCATCCACCCTCCTTTGACAGCCCTCACCCAGCCTCAATACAACACAGATAAAGTCCCAGTGATCCTAGCTTGATGACTTATGCACATTAGTGGAGACAAGAGGTAATGGGTCTGCATATGAGGTATTGTTTTTTTTCACTTTTTCACTCTTTGACAGAATCCCTCGAATGACAGATGAAATGGAGGTCAGTTGCAGAATTATTCTTGTGATTTCTATGACAAAAATTACTGATGAGGAATTTGGTTGGAATCGAATACAGTTTTGAGTGATAATAAGAAGAAGCCAGAATTTGGACACTACAACGAAGAAACCTGCTGAAAATCTGATGCACCAGAATTGTCTTTACTTCCTCTTAAAATCATGCCTCTCTTTGTTTTTCTTCTCTTTTTGGTTTGCTTGAGGACAAGCAAGGTCCTTAGTTTGGGGTATTTTGATGCGTGTGAAATATGCATAGTTTTAGGCATGATTTTCAATGCACTTAATCTAACTTTATCATGATTATGTGCCTCACTTTGCATTATTTCATCATATTCCTTTAATTTCTATCCCTTATTGTATGATTAGTGACTACAGGTGCATTTCAAAGAATTTTGGAAGATTCCACTAAAGAATTCAAAGAAACAGCCTCTGCTACAGCATGAGCCTATTTCAGGACCTGTTTAGGCCCGCCATACATTACAAATTCAGTCAAAGGCCACAAATCCATCTCCAACCGTAGATTATCCTCTGGATTCCACTATCTCAGCCTCGACTCACATAGCCCAGCAACACTTTGCTAACCAAATGGGATTCTGGAGTCAATATCGATGATAAATGATAAAAAGTCGCAAATAGCCCTAGACACAGCCTCAGCCTGTGTATTCTGCAGAAACCGAAAAGAGCAAAACGAATATAAAATTTGCGCCACTTGCAGCAGAGTAGAACTGGCATCTGCAACCATATCCTAAGTACATCAAAATAATTCCTGAAGATAAGGTAGCAGCAATCATTCTGCTTGGAGAAAAATTTAATTAATAAACTAATATCCCCTCCAAAAAAGTCTCCTGCTCGCCTACATTAGCCAGATTTCTGAAATCACTCCCCTCCTATGGTGCTACACCCTGACAAGCACGTGGGCAACCAATTTGGTCAACCCCCATGCCTCCAAGCAAAAGGGGAGAGGAAGAAAAAGGGGCCAGAGCCGTGACTATAACAGGAGAAAATCCTGAAGGAAGGCATCGAGAAATCGATCGATCAATTAAGGGAGTAGAATCCTACAAAAACACTTGGAAGGGAAGAATCCAGAATCACCAAGGGGTCAAGGAGACACATTTCTATTCCACCTCCTGGGTAGAAATCGTGTCACCTTTGGTTTCTGAATCATTCTGAACATTATGTTAACTCTTATCCACTCTATTTTTGTAATTCTGATTATGAACTAAAGAACCCCTTCTTAGGCTAAAGGGGTGTAACATGTCCTTTGTACGATTGCAATAAATTGCTCATTTGATGTTCTTAACCGATTTTCTTACTTGGTTGTTGTGAACCTTATCCATGCTTGAGTCTTGATCAAACCCATGCATGATTTCAGGTAGCTAGGGGAAGAACCAAGGGGAGAAGCCATAGCTACTGGACCATCAGTAACCAACCCTTAGTCTTAAGGCTTTTAGCGAAGCTGAAAACTAATTGAGGAACAAGCCTCAACATAGTACCTAACCCCCTAGATTTGACCGGTGCGAGAGCACTAAGGATTAATGAGAATCCTGGGAGATACCTGTGAGCGAAAGCAATTGGGTATAGTGTAGGTTGAGAGCCCCTACAAGAACCGACCTTTATAACTAGACCGTGCCATCAACAGGCCCAGCCTATTAAGGTACAGTCTATGAGAAAACACCCCTTTTTAATTTGACTCCCGATTGACCACTGAGAAGCTTATTTCAACTTAGTAGTGACTTGGTGAAGGACCGGGAGGTGAAGCCAAGTTGCAGGACCTACAGTGGCCAGCCTTCACTCCTTGGACATTCGAGAGAAGACAGGGAGAGACTGTGGGAAAACATGCCCCGACAACGAACTTCACCCTTAAGAGAATGTCTATTCCAGTGACAGGGGATAGACGAAAACTTAAGGAACTATCAATAAGATCGAGAGCGTTGGTAGTACTCCAGGTTGGGAGCCCCTTCGAGACATCCTATTAAACAGCTCGTCAAACAGGCTCAGCCTGTTGCGGCACAATTGAGCAATTTTAAGCATGAAGCCGAGGCATGAGAACCCCTGATGCCTAAGACCTTCCTTAATCTGATCTTTCGATACTTTAATCTCACTGTAAACTTCATTTCGATTGATTATTCTTGATTTAGTTCCTCAATCACTTTAATTGATTTCTTTTGCCTAACCTATCAAAATTCTGAGGTAACAGACCCAACACAGTCCCTGTGGATAGAACCTTGATAGAGTACTACAACTACCTTGAACACTTGCAGGATAATTCTGTGACAGTAGAGCACGCATCAATTAGTCTGTAAGTAAAGTGTTTATGGGCTAATTTACACTCTGAAGAATCCATTAACTTGGGCCCTTAAACCTATCCTTAGCCCAAAAATAAATAATCTCAATATAATCGGGTTAAATATAAATAAAAGGCCCTGGCAATGAAATAAAACATATTTTAGTATAAATAAACCTTGATATATATTTTATCCTAAGATTAAATCGTCTCATTAATCCTAGTATTCAAATACATAAGGGTCTAAATTACCAAAATATATCATTTCTACTAGATTACATTCTTGAGATGTCTTAGCTTAAGATCAAATCATCTCATCAATCTTAAGTTCCAACATGTCCGAAATTCAATTTTAGTAGAAAATTTGTGGGTCAAATTTGGATGTTCACATGGTCCTATGAGAAGTATAAGTCTTGGTGGTAAAAAGTATGCATTTGTCATAGTAGATGATTAGTCTAGATTTACATGGGTTATTTTTTTTTCTCAAAAAGATCATGCATGTCAAGAATTTGGCTTATTAGTTAGGAAGCTACAAAATGAAAAAGGGTATAAAATATCTAAAATTAGAAGTGATCCTGGAGGAGAATTTGATAATTCTCCCCTCAATCAATTCTGTAAACATAGTGGCATTGAGCACACATTTTCGACTCCTTGAGCACCTCAACAAAATGGGGTTATGGAAAGAAAGGATCGAACCTTGCAAGAAATGGCTAGAACTATGATTAATGAGTATAAGTTACCTGCCTATTTCCTGATTTTACAGGGTGCACTCTTGATAGGAAAATTACAAGTGGTACTTGTCAACTACATGGACAATCACTTGTATCTTGGTCAAGTTAAAAGCAAAATTCAGTTGCTACTTCCACAACCGAGGCTAAATGTGTAGTAGCTAGTGCATGTTGTGCACAAGTGCTATGAATGAAACAAACACTTATTGTTTGTGGACGAACTTTCAAGTGTGTTCCTATATTTTGTGACAGCTCAAGTGCCATCGTTCTAACCAAAAATCCGGTGCAACACTCTCGAACCAAACACATTGAAGTGAGACATCATATTATTTGAGACTATGTGTTGAGGATGGATGTGGCTATTGAGTTTGTGAGAACTGAAAATTAACTAGCTAACATCTTCAACAAACCATTGAAGGAAGATTAATTCACCGAAATCAGACTCGAGCTTGGAATTTGCAATATACCATAAGTATTCTGATTTGGCTTCACTTTTGGCTTTTATGTACTCATGCATATCATAACACATTGCACACATAAACACTTAAAAAATATTCAATCATCACACATTTCCACTTACACTAAGCATATGAGCATATGACGACAAGTCATGGCTGTAATCAAACCATCAAGGGCATCAAAGAGAAAGAGCTGCAATATTTGGTTCAAGAATGAGCCAAAACCTATTCAAGAGATTGAACACAGATGATTAGAGTGGATCCCCCTCACCAAGTACTCCACTACCTAAAGGTTCCTTCCTTTAGGATTTCAAACACTCACTATACTTAGGTTTTTGAGGGATCAACCTTAACCTTTACAAACACAAGCTTTTCTAGGCTAAGCTCGAACCTTTACAAGCTTTTCACAGGCTAAGCTCTAACCTACACAAGCTTTTCACGGGCTAAGCTTGAACCTACCCTCAAATTTAATCCTAGACTTGAGTACCCAGCAAAACTAAACCAAGCCTTGCTTATAAATTGCCCCTTGAAACAAATTCGCACTATAAGCAGAAAAACCAGATCAAATACCAATTTTTTTAGCTCAAGTATACACTCAGATTTTGCTCAATAGCTAGGATCATCTTCAAGAGGTGTAAACGTCCACTTTATAGAATCTGAGTGTGGGGTATAAGCTCCTACTACGTCTCCTTGTACTCCAGTTGACTTCAGTTCAATAAAAGCTTCAGTTTGGTGCCGTTATTCTTGTCAACTCCTTGGTTGCAAAGTATTACCAAATCTGGAAAGTTTGGACCACCTTCTGGAGTGAAGTGGAAGTTAGGTGGGAGCTTCTTCTGCACTTCCATAAAGTTTTCCCTCTTGCTTGTTCATCAATTTAAACGGCTGAAAGTGGGATTTAAATGCTTGCAGGACCACACGCAACTTGCCCAAAAAGTTGAAAGTGACAGCTTCGCAGATATGGTATCGATAAAAATCATATGTCGTGTATCCAAGATATGGTATCGATAAAAACCATATGTCATGTGTCCAAGATATGGTATTAGCAGAAGCCATAATTTTCCTGCATGCGAAAATCAACAAAAGCAAAGCTAGCAATACACTTGTAATTTGTTAGTTATCAAAACCATATAATTAACTTGGTTAATCATAGTTAAGCATTAGGAGGTGATTAATACTAATTTTTAGTCATCAATCTCTCCCTTTTTGATGATGACAAATTTGTATTGATTTTTCACATAACAAGGGTTCAAAAATATTCTCATAATTTTCTCGAACCTCCCCTTGTTTGTTGCTCCCTCTTTTGAAATCATTTTTGTAATTCAACAAGGATAAGTTTAGAAAAACATATAGAGCATTTCTTGTGAATATACATATTGGCATACACAAGCCAATCATGTATCTCCCCCTTTAATTTCGACTTTCTGCACAAAAGATTAGTTGAATGCATAATAACCGATACGAAGTCGCACAACATTCATTATTATAAAGTTTGGTTTTTTTGGGAGAAACCAAATCATAGACTTAAGTATGGTTTTTTATAAAACCAGATTTTCAGCTCCACACTTCCTGCATCAGATATATATGGTTTTAACTTCAACCATATCACATTAGTAGTAGCATCAACTAATGCTTTTGATCAGTGCCTGCACAATCAAGCACATGTACAACACGTGCACATTGTTCCATAATTTTGGTTTCTCGCAGAAACCATAACCAATGTTCCTGCATAAGTCAATCAACACACAACATATTTTCTCTCCTTCTTGGCATCAACAGAAAGGGGAAACATAGCAAAGATCATGCAGATGTAACCATTCAAAAGGGCAATATTCAAGTATTCAACCATAATATCCCAAAAGATAGAGTAATATTCCAAAATAGCCAACGTAAGAAACAGAACTAATTAGCAGAACCAAGGAGAAGAATTACAATGCAATGCATGAAGTCTAGAAGCATCAGATCTGAAAATGCATCAGATCTGAAAAGGCTTCAGTCTTCACCAGTGAATACTTGAGGAGGGAATCTTGAGAGAAATTTCTCAAACTGCTCCATTATGTCCATCTTGAAATCCTTTACCTCGTCACGAATTTTGGCAAGATCCGATTCAAGGAGACCCATACGAGTAGTAAGGTTATCCAGCTGAGTCTCCATAGCACTTGCTCCAACCCTGATTACCTCATATTGTCCCTTGTCATTGACCTTGATGCACATTTTGGACAAAATCAACCGATTGATGGGTAGAAGAGGCATAAGTTTAGGTGATTTTGATAACTTCACACGAAACTTTCATGCAATCATCGTGATCAATAGATCGTGACTCCTTGGTTGATACAAGGCAATGTGATGCAGTATTTGATATGCCTAGCAAATATGACTCTTGTGCATTAGGCACACGATTAACCATATATCAACATTCTCGATTTCTTCCAGACGCCAAGGACGTGGCAGAATGACTCTGGTGATTATATACATCAAGGTCCGACCCAAGGGGCTTGATTGTTGATAGGTGCCTTTTGTGGAAAGTCCATAAACAACGCTAACTTGTTGACTGTAGGATGGAGCTTCTTTAATGTTCACACACCTTCCAATATTTGTATCGTAGTTCTTGATGGACCCCTTCGATTATTTTAGTACCTCTCGAATAAGATCAGTAGTGACTTTGATTTTCTTGCCCCAGATGTTGCTCTTTACAAACAAAACTTCATCACCAGCCTTCTTTATATGCAGATTCTTGTAAAATTCGATAGCAAGTTCCTCATCTGCTGGTGTCTTCAAGGTAGCCAAGAAATCAAGCTTGTAGTATTTCAAGACGGATGTGACTCCAAGAGCTTCGAAATCATTTAAGGTAACATTGTAAGTTGAGGTGAGAGTCTCGAATTCCAATGATCCATCCTTTAATTTTTCATCCTCCTTAGCATAGCCGTTAGCTTTTGCTTTCTTCTTTGATGGTTCAAAAACTACTTTTGCTTCCTTTTCTATAGGGTCTTCTTCTTCAACACCAACATGCTTCTTTGAATCAATGTTATCATCTTTATCCTCCTTTTCTTGCTCATTAACTGAGTAGAAGTGAGAGGTAGGATTATCTACAGATTTCTCTTGTAGATCTGGTTTTTCAACTTCCAGATCCCCCTCTGCAGATTTGAAGCTTGCATTTTCCTCAGAATCATTGTCCTTAGCTACTTTTCACTTCATGGGGACCATGATTACATCAGTCCTGTGAGCAGTTAAGGACCTTTCAGACTGCTTCATCAACTCCTTTACATTGTCTGATGCTAACTCATCACAAGTAACAACAATTATCTTTTCCACTTCTTTTGGTTTTTCAATGACCATATCTTTATTCACTTTCATGGCTTTATTCTTGACATTCTCTATCCCTTCCTAAGATTTGGTTGTGCCAGCAACCTTATTTTCACCAGCCAATTTTAATTTACGAGCCAATTCTCCAAGAAAAATCTTGGCTTCATTAAAACCAAGCTTTCCAAATTTTTGATAGATAACATGCACAATAGAATCAATCTCTCTTGCAGTGGGCTTTCTAGGTTGAAGCCTGGAGCCACTAGATGTCTCTGTAAACATCTCAGCTTCTGCTTCATACAGAGTTCTAATCCACTTATCCCTGAAGAATCGATCAGACAAAACTTCTGCTTCAATTCTCTTTGAGACTTCTAGATCAAATATAACTTTGTGAGCTCATCGCTATAGAGGTGTCATCACTTGCTTGGTAGATGGCTCTTTTTGAGATGGTTTGTTCTGTTCTACAGCCAAAGCCTAGAGTCTTTTTATTTTCTCCACAAATAATTTTTTGCCTAGTAGCCAATTCCTTTTCCTTTTGAGCTAAGGCTGCATCCATAACATGACCTGACGGACCTTCTTCCCCTACTCGTCTTAGAATATCAAGGAAATATTCGAGGGCAGCTCTTTCACTAACTTCACCAAACCTCTTCATAATGTTGGATGAGACAAAACTCATTTCTTCAGAGTTTGGTGTCTCAGAAAGCATTTTACACGCTCCTCATATATTACCAACGGCCCATTCTTTTGCCTCATAGAACAACCTTAAACCAGCGTTTTCCATAGAGAATGCAGTGTCATATCGAGCATCTTTTGGGTCATAGATCCTCTCTATTGCTGTCCTAGTAGCATTCAAAACAGAAGGTGGAGATTTAAGAGTACTACCCGGAGCTTTCAATTTCATTGTACTTGCCCTCTAAATCACCTTCACTTTTGTAGAAGTTGATGACGAATCCATGCTACCTTGCTTCTTTTTCTCCACGGATACATTCTTTGAAGTTTGAAATTTTTATTTTGTGGAAGGTTCAGACTTTTTTTTAGGTGGGGGTGTTTTTATTGTTGTTTTAGGTGTTTTGGCGATGTTGGCTTCATTGGTAGGGGTATCCTTTCCAGAGTTTGTCTTCATGTTTGCAATACTGAGTCTTTGAGTGTTTTAGGGTTTCCGTGTTTGAAAGATTTTGAGGAGAGATAAATTCGGGTGTGTGTATGTGGAAGAGATAATGTGGGAGAGAGAGTGTTAGATGATATAGGGAGCGGTTGGCATTAACTCCTCCACTACTCTTTGTTTTCCCTAACCGATATGGGAAACATAAAAGGTAACTCCATTTTTTAAAGTTTCAACTGCCTTGTCTTCAGCCTTTTCTTCTGACCACTGGTTAATGACCGTTGTCTATAGAGAAATGGCTTTTTCCAAAAACCATATTTCCATGGTAACAGCATATAGATCGTTCCTTTTGAAACCAGAATTTCCAAAGATTTTCTTCAATACCTCTGATGATTCGAACACCTTTTTAAAATATTCTCATTTGCTTGAATGCATAGTGCATGTGTGTAAATGTTGTGAATTCAATAGTCTAATATGATACATGAATATATAAGCATAGATACAGTTTTTGCAGAAACCAGAATAACTCACAGACTTTTAAGGCAAATTGCACATTCCAAGTTCAAGTCTGATTTTTGTGAATTGCACCTCTTTGAGTGGCTTTGTGAAGATATCAGCAAGTTGATTTTCTATCTTTACAAACTCGATGGCCATATCTTTCTTTAACACATGATCTCGGATGAAATGATGTTGAACTTCAATATGCTTTGTCCGAGAGTGTTGCACAGGATTTTTGGTCAAATTGATTGCACTGGAACTATCAAAATAGATAGGCACATAGTAAAAGGTTAGTCCATAATCAGATAAAGTTTGCTTCATCCAAAAAACTTGAGCACAACATGCTCCAGCCGCCACATATTCAGCTTCTGTGGTAGATGTAGCAACCGAATTTTGCTTCTTGCTTGACCAAGACACAAGAGATTGTCCAAGCAATTGACATGTTCCACTTGTGCTTTTTCTGTCTAAGGTACATCCTGTAAAGTCTGCATTTGAATAGCTTGTCAAAGTAAAAGCGTCAACTTTGGGATACCATAATCGTAAAGATGGTGTACGCTTCATGTACTTAAAAATACGTTGTATGGCTCTAAGGTGTGATTCTTTAGGACTAGAATGAAATCGGGCACATAGACATACACTAAACATGATGTCAAGTCTTGTGGCAGTGAGATATAAGAGACTACCTATCATGGCTCGATACATCTTGGTATCAACATCCTTACCATTCTCATCCTTGTCAAGTTTAGTCGAAGTACTCATAGGCGTAGGACTAGATTTGGTTACATCCTTACCAAATCTCTTACGTAACTCTCGAATATATTTTGCTTGATTTATGAAGATGCCACCATCAAGTTTTTAACTTGAAATCCCAGAAAATATGTGAGTTCACCCATCAGACTCATCTCAAACTCACTATGCATAAGTTTCTCAAAGTCCTTAGAAAGAAAATCATTAGGAGCACCAAATAGAATATCATCAATATATATTTGCACAATGATCACATCATCTTTGCATGTTTTGACAAACAAAGTAGAATCAACTTTACCTCTCCTAAAATTCTTAGACACAAGATAAGAACTTAGTCTATCTCACCATGCTCTAGGAGCCTGTTTTAGTCCATATAATGCCTGTTTAAGTTTGTAAACATAATCTAGATGTTCATGACTTTCAAAACCCGGTGGTTATTCAACATAAACGTCTTCCATGATAAAGCCATTTAAAAATGCACTTTTAACATCCATTTGATATAATTTAAATGATCTAAATGATGCAAAGCCAAGTAGCATGCGAATAGATTTTAACCTGGCAACAAGAGCAAAAGTCTCATCATAATCAATACCTTCTTCTTGATTATAATCTTGAGAAACTAACCTTGCTTTGTTTCTGACCATAATACCAGATTCATCGAGTTTATTTTTGAAAACCCATTTTGTCCCAATGATAGGGTATTCAGGTGGTCTGGGTACCAGCTCCCATATGTCATTCCTTTAGAACTTATTCAGTTCCTCTTGCATTGCATTAACCCAACTTTCATCTTGGATGGCATCATGCGCATTTTTGGGTTCAATTTATGATAAAAATGCAAGGTGTGTGTTCACATTCCGCATGGATGACCTTGTGGTTACTCCTCTGGTGATATCACCAAGAATAACATCAACTGAAAGTCCTCTAGGTGCTCTGATATTTCGAGGAGTGCGTTATGAAATTGAAACATGTGTAGTGCATCTGGTTTTTCTCCAACCAGATCTGACAGATTGTCATGTTGTGGTTGTGATGTACCATGTGGAACAAATACAGGTAGTTCCTCATCCTTTTCTTCTGATGAGATATCAATGTTTATAACCTGTGGTTGAGCATCAGGGATGACATCTGGATCCTCATTGATACTTAGATCACATGGATTGGTCTCATAAAAGACAACATGTATGGTTTCTTCAACAACCATATTTATCTTGTTGTAGACACAATAAGCTTTACTGGTTATAGAATAGCCAAGAAATATACCATCGATAGATTTTGCTTCAAATTTATCAAGGTAATCCTTTGTGTTCAGAATATAGCATTTAGACCCGGAGACCCTAAAATAAGAAATATTTGGTTTCTTCTCATACCAAATCTCATAGGGTGTCTTTTCAATTATAGGCCGCATAGAGACTCTATTTAAAATGTAGCACGGTGTGTTCACACCCTCTACCCAGAAATATGCTGGTAACTTAAGCTCATCAAGCATAGTTCTAGCTATTTCTTGCAAGGTTCGATTTTTCTTTTCAACAACCCCATTTTGTTGAGGTGTTCTAGGAGTCGAAAAAGTGTTTACTATGCCACTTTACTCACAGAAATGATTGAACGCAAGATTATCAAATTTGCCTCCATGATCACTTCTTATTTTTGAAATTTTATACCCTTTTTCATTTTGTAATCTTTTAACAAGAGTACTGAGCTCATCACATGCACGATCTTTATGAGCAAGAAATATAACCCGTGTATATCTTGAGTAATCATCAACTATGACAAAAACATATCTTTTACCACCTATACTCATGGTTCTCATAGGTCCAAACAAATCCATATGCAACAATTCAAGAGATCTAGAAGTAGAGATAGCATGCTTGGGTTTAAAGGAACTTTTAACCTATTTACCAAGCTGACATGCACGACATGTAGCTTCTTTTTCATATTTCAGTGCGGGTAAACCTTTCACCAACATCTTGCTTGATAATCTAGAGATAAGGTCTAAGTTGGCATGCCCTAGGCTTTTATGCCACAAGGTTGGTGTTTCTGTTCTTGCACTTAAATACTTAAGCTCGGAGTTAGTAGCATTTTCAAAGCAAATAGAGTAGATATTCCCTTTTCTTGTACCAGTAAAAACCACATCTTCTTCTACTGAACTAACTAAGCATTTAGAAGCTTCAAAAGTAAATTTAAATCCCTTATCATAGAGATGGCTCACACTAAACAAACTGTATTTGAGATTATCAACAAGTAAAACATGTTCAATAGATGGGGTAGAGTCAATGTTACCAAACCCGAGAATTTGTCTTTTGGACTTGTCCCCAAAAGTTACTTTTCCTCGGTCTTTCATGGTTAGGGATGAAAACTTGGATACTTCTCCTGTCATATGCCTTGAGCATCGACTATCTAAGATCCATTTATCTCCTGTCATCTGCAGAAAACAATTAGGTTTTAGGTACCCAAACTAATTTGGGTCTAATGGGGTTAGATCTAGTTCCTTTTGGAACCCACACATATCTAACATTTTCATTCCTCCTTTTGATCCTGCAAGCTTTGATACCATGACCATTCTTTCCACAGTAATAGCAAGTAACACGTGGTGCATGATAATGTGTGTGCATATGTCTCCTAGAAGAGTAGACATAAGTGTTTCTTCTAAATCCATATGACAACACTCTATGATTTGGTTTGTTAAAAACCAGATTTGGTCTGTATGGCTTGTTCTTCTTATTTGGTTTTCTAGTGACCAGATTTGACATACTTGACCATGAAGCATAGTTGTTCACATACTTGTGTGGCCTATTACTACTTAGGTGTGAGGTGTTGGATTTGTATGGCACACTAGATTTTGCCCTTACTAAACATGATTTCAGGTCTGGTAGCAGTAAGAAACAGAAGACTACCTATCATGCCTCAATATAATTTGATATCAACATCCTTACCATTCTCATCCTTGTCAAGTTTAGTCGGTGTACTCATAGACGTAGGACTAGATTTGGTTTCTTCTATACCAAATCTCTTAAGCAACTCGCGGATATATTTTGCTTGATTTATGAAGATGCCACCATTGAGTTGTTTGACTTGAAATCCCAAAAAGTATGTGAGTTCACCCATCATACTCATTTCAAACACACAGTGCATAAGTTTCTCAAAGTCCTTACAAAGAAGATCATTAGTAGCACCAAATAAAATATCATCAACATATATTTGCACAATGATCACATCATTTTTGCATGTTTTGACAAATAAGATTGAATCAACTTTGCCTCTCCTAAAATTCGTAGACACAAGATATGAACTTAGTCTATCATACCTCTAGGAGCTTGTTTTAGTCCATATAATGCCTTTTTAAGTTTGTAAACATAATCTGGATGTTCATGGCATTCAAAACTCGGTGGTTGTTCAATATAGAATTCTTCCATGATAAAGCCATTTAAAAATGCACTTTTAACTTCCATTTGATATAATTTAAATGATCTAAATGATGCAAAGGCAAGTAACATGCGAATAGATTCTAACATAGCAACAGGAGCAAAAATCTCATCATAATCAATACCTTTTTCTTGATTATAGCCTTGAGCAACTAACCTTGCTTTGTTTCTTACCACGATACTGGATTCATCAAATTTGTTTCTGAAAACCCATTTTGTCCCAATGACAGGGTATTCAGGTGGTCTAGGTACCAGCTCCCACACATCACTTCTTTTGAACTGATTCAGTTCCTCTTGCATAACATTGACCCAACATTCTTCTTGAATGGCATCATGTGCGCTCTTGGGTTTAATTTGTGATAAAAATGCAAGGTGTGTGTTCACATTCTGCATGGATGACCTTGTGGTTACTCCTCTGGTGATTTCACCAAGAATAGCATCCGTTGAGAGTCCTCTAGGTGCTCTGATAATTTGAGGAGCGCGTTGTGAAGTTGAAGCATGTGTAGTGACATTTGGTTTTTCCCAACCAGATCAAGCAGATTGTCATGTTGTTGTTGTGATGCATCATGTGGAACCAGTATAGATAGTTCTTCATCCTGTTTAGCAAGCTGACATGCACGACATATAGCTTCTTTTTCATATTTTAGTGCGGGTAAACCATTTACCTACATTTTTCTTGATAATCTGAAGATAAGGTCCAAGTTGGCATGCCCAAGCCTCTTCTGCCATAAGGTTGGTATTTCTTTTCATGCACTTAAACACTCAAGCTCAAAGTTAGCAGCATTATCAAAGGATATAGAATAGATATTCCCTTTTCTAGAACTAGTAAAAACCATATCTTTATCTCCTGAACTAACTAAGCACTTAGATGCTTCAAATACGACTTTATAACCCTTATCATATAATTGACTCACACTTATTAGATTATACTTAAGATTGTCAACAAGCAGTTCATGTTCAATGGAAGGGTTAGAATCAACATTACCAAACCCGAGGATCTGCGTTTTGGACATGTCCCTAGAAGTTACCTTTCCTCGGCTTTTCTTGCCTAGGGATGAAAATTTGGATACATCACCAATCATGTGCTTTGAACATCCACTATCCAGTATCCATTCATCCCATGTCACCTCAGAGTCTTCATATGCCATGAAGCAAAGATTTGTCTCCTCCTCCTCGTCAGATTTGTTAGAGGAATCAGAATCATCCCAAGCAGCCATCGCTTTCTTCCTTTTGGTTTTTAGTAAACCAGAATCATGCCCTGGTCGATTGTAACCAAAGCACACCAAGAGCTCTTTTTTAGGCTCGTCAGCCTTCACATCCTTAGATGCCTTTCCTTTGAGCTGGTTCTTCATCTTAAGATATCTTGCAAATTTTCTCGTGAGAAGAGCTACTTCAGAGTCACTATCATCACCATCAATTGGCTCTTATACCTTCAAAGCAACATCCTATCTTTTTGGCATAGTAATTTTGTTGCCATTACAGATTAATTTGCCAATAAGCTGATCATAAGAAAGAAGGTTTAGGTTTTGAGCTTCTTCAATGGCAGTCACTTTAGGTTCCCACTCTTTGGGAAGTGACCTCAGAATCTTTGTAACATTTTCTCTATGTGTCATTACATTTTCAAGTGATGCAAGGTTGTTGCAAAGTATAGTAAAGCGAGTATCCATTGCTAGTATGGTTTCTCCAGAAACCATTTAAAAGAGCTCATACTCTCGCATCAAGCGATTAAGCCTTGATTCTTTAACTTGATTTGTGCCTTCATAAGTGATGCACAATAGTCTCCAAATTTCATGGGCAATTTCACAAGATCTAACTCTTTGAAACTCACTTTCATTGATTCGACACAATAGAGCATTTTTGGCTTGAGCATCAAACTTTGCTCTCTTCATTTCATCATCAGTCCAGAGATGCATAGGATTGTTTGGCCTGTTGTAAGGATTCTGGACAATATGCCACATTTCAATGTCCTTCCCTTCAAGGAAGATCTTCATGCGAAACTTCCAATAATCAAAGTTTTCCCATCAAAGTATGGTGTCTGGTTCACACTTATACCCTCGAAAGCTATGATCTTTGTCTCTGAATTTTACTCCTTGAACCAAGAACGTAGGTTCGCTACCAATTGTAGGCCCAAAAGTGCCTAAGAGAGGAGGGGGGGGGGGGTGGTTGGGTTGAATTAGGCTTAAAAACTTTTTTAGAGACAGAGATTTGGTTTCTGCGATACCAAATCTTTACCGAGAGATTTGGTTTTTGTGATACCAAATCTTTCTAGCACTTAGTGAGTGTATAGAGTAAAGAGAGAGAGAGAGAGAATGAGATTGAACACATATGATTTAGAGTGGTTCCCCCTCACCAGGTACTCCACTACCTAAAGGTTCCTTCCTTTAGGATTTCAAACACTCACTATAATTAGGTTTTTGCGGGATCAACCTTAACCTTACAAACACAAGCTTTTCTAGGCTAAGCTTGAACCTTTACAAGCTTTTAATAGGCTAAGCTCTAACCTACACAAGCTTTTCACGGGCTAAGCTTAAACCTACCCTCAAATCTAATCCTAGACTTGAGTACCCAGCAAAACCAAACCAAGCCTTATTACAAATTGCCCCTTGAAATAAATTCGCACTATAAACAGAAAAACAAGATCAAATACCAAATATTTTAGCTCAAGTATACACTCAGATTTTGCTCAATAGTTGGGATCATCTTCCAGAGGTGTAAATGTCCCTCTTTATAGAATCCAAGTGTGGGGGATAAGCTCCTGCAATGGCTCCTTATACTCAAGTTGACTTCAGTTCAATAAAAGCTTCAGTTTGGTGCCGTTATGCATGTCAACTCCTTGGTTGCAAAGTATTACCAAATCTGAAAAGTTTGGACCACCTTCTGGAGTGGAGTGGGAGTTAGGTGAGAGCATCTTCTGCACTTCCATAAAGTCTTCCCTCTTGCTTGTTCATCAATTTAAACGGTTGGAAGTGGGATTTAAATGCTTGCAGGACCACACGCAACTTGCATAAAAAAGTTGAAAGTGACAGCTTCACAAATATAGTATCGATAAAAACCATGCGTCGTGTATCCAAGATATGATATCGATAAAAACCATATGTCATGTGTCCAAGATATAGTATTAGCAAAAACCATAATTTTCCTGCAGGCGAAAATCAATACAAGAAAAGCTAGAAATACACTTGTAATTTATTAATCATCAAAACCAGATAATTAACATGGTTAATCATAGTTAAGCATTAGGAGATGATTAACCCTAATTTTTGGTCAACAAAGTAGTGTCCCGCGTCTAACACAAAGAAGAGAAAAGCTGCAAAAAAGAAGGAGGCTTCATTAATTGAAAGTGGCCGGTTTCTTCTCCGCCACAAAACCCGTGACTACCTCTCTCCACCATTATCCACTTCCTTTTTAACTTCCACTTTCAGTTTTGCATTCAAACGCATTAATTCACAAACCCTAAAATTTCCCTCCATCATGAAGACAAACAAGGGAAAAGGAAAGGCCTTGAGACAAACCCCCACAAAACAACAACCACCAAAACCGCCTGCACCCCCAAAAGGAAGAACGAAGATTGTTGTAGCAAAACCTATCTTCAAGAAGTCTTCGACACCAGAAAAGAGAAAGGGGAAGGAATCTGGAGCAAGTGCAAGCCCTAAACTCACTTCACCAAAAAGAGAGGCTGTTGTCTAAATCGACAAACTCAAGCTTGGTCCACAGTCCGAGTCTGCACAACACGAAGAAGACATGGTGCCTCCAAAGGAAGGGTTTAACTCCAAAGCTCATGACTTCAATCATGAAGAAATACGACCAGGTAATATCCTTGAAATTGGGGTTATGACATCTGCTCCTTTTAGTGTTCGTGTTTCAAGTTCTGGGGAGGTTTACATTACTGAGAAAACTATGTTAGGATCCCAAGAAACAAAATCGGATGCTGGAAATATTGTTGTTGATAGTGTTGTTATGAGTGTTGAAAAGGGGGCTAAATCTGGTGAAAAGATTAAATCTTTGGCTGAACCTAGTTCTGTCAGTGAAGGTTCTGGTTCTTCGAAAACCAAAAATGATGTGTTGTCTAAGTTTGTAAGATCATTGGTGCCACCTCCGGGAATAGATGCTGAGGATTTTTATGTTGAAAAGAAGAAGCAACTAAGGGGAGTCCTAGATAATCTGAAGGAAGGCTCTGATGATGAGAATAGAGGAGATTTGGCTGTAGTGCGAGCCAAATCTGCAAGTCTTGTGAAAAGGAGTTTAGTTGATGCTGAGACCAGATCTGTAGATCCAAAGACAGCAGAAGCAGTTAGAAAGAGTGCAGAGAAAGTTGATGAAATCCCTCTCGGGATTCCAATCTCGGAAGATGATGTTGAAGCGAAGAATGAATTGGTTCAAGCTGCAGAGATTGGAAGAGAAGCGGCTAAAAAGGCAGAAGAAGAGATTGTTGAGAATCAAAGCCTGCTTCCTGAAGAGAAGGATGAAAATGTGCTGCCAAAAGGAGATTTCGCTCAACTAGAGACCAAATCTGATGCTAAGAAAGTTGTTCCAGAAACTGAAGCAGAGAAGGAGGCTGAGAGCTCAAAAACCAAATCTGATGCACCCAGACCAAAACTGTCAAAGCACTTATCTCAAACTTCAACCACTCAAACATCAAGAGATCGACTTGTCAGGCTAAGCACACGTGCACAAAAGGTGTTCGGGAGAGGAGGAAAGATGCTTGGAGAGATAATTGTTAAAGTAGAATCCGATCAAGAACAAAGTTAGAATTCACCGGTTGATGATGGTGACAAGAGCTCCAAAAAGAGAAAGAGGAGTGATGAAGACAAAGAGAAATCAGATGATGATTTGGCTGATGATGAGCCAAATAACAGTAACCAGGAACCAGATGAGAGCGAGAAGGCACAAAAGTTTGAGGATGAACCAGAGAATGAAAGCAGTTCAAACAAGGTAGGGTCTGGTGATGAGTCTGATAAAGAAGATGACCATGATGATGAGGAAGACAAATAAGAGGATGATGAAAAAGAGCAAGAAGTTGAGGAGGAATCTGAAAAGGAGGAGGAAACTGTTAGTGTAATGCCCAAAAGCCAATCATTGATCATATTTTATAGTCATGTATATTTATTAAGGTTTTATTCCAACAAATATGTTTGTCAGTGATAAATGCTTGTACATATTTATAACCTAAGAATATTTTATATTCTTAAATTGTCCCTAGTCGATTATTATTGTAGATGAGTTGTAATAGTAAATTAAGACTAGCGTATGTTGAGAATTATATGAGATATGAAGTCTACATACGGGTACAAGTTAGAGAACTTATGGTTTGGACTGACCCGACATAAGAACACTACATGGACTGTTATATATATGTTTTCATTAGTGGTTCTTATATGTACTATCCTTAGACCTGAGAACATCAAAGGTTCCCAACATATGAGTCGTGTACTTTGGCATTACACTTAGTTACCCGTAACTGAGTAAACCTTAGGGTAATTGTTGGGTACATGATATAATGTGTAGTGGGTTTTGTATGATCAAGATGGAATTCATCCAACCCTTATAACAGGTATATTATCAGTGGGGCCTCTTGATAGAGTTGAACTGTAAATGCATGGCCATGCTCATATTAAGTGATAAGGGGATATCATTTGTATCTATTTTACATAGTTAACTCAGGGATCAAGAAAACTTAGATTAAACATATACGAGAATGACATATTCCATGTCTCGTGTTTGATCTTGATATAATGGGACGAAAGGATAATGACATTTTTCCGAGGCATTATGAATCAGTACTGATCTGGTCACTGGGTAACAATGATGTGTTGCTAGACACCGCTCATTGTTTATAATTATAAATAAGAGTAATTATTGCCAACATGATTAGTGCCTACAGGGTCACACACTTAGAACTGTTGATTCGAGCCAGTGGTTAGACTATGGTTGGACCATGGTTCGATCAGGTTATTGCGCTAATGGTTAGACCATGGGTGGACCGAGTCGCTTGGGTTGGTTCGGTTCGATAGTTACCAGAATTATTGAACCTGAATTGTTGTCCAAAAGGCATGAAAGGATGTGTTGTTTTATATATATAATTGAGTTAGTGGAGACATAATCATGTTGATGATCATGACTAAATTATAGATAATGGAAAACACAATAATGCATGATAAGATGTATGTATGATTAGGTTGGCCATTTTCTATATTAGCTAACATTGGAACATATATGTGATATATGAAAGAGTGTGTAAAAAGAGCAGATTTTTGAGAGCTCAACACACAACACATCAAACACTCTAGGCTCTCTCTCTCTCGGAATTCTACAGCTAGCATTGCGGCTCAAGAGTGCTTGGGTTAGTGATCGTGTGACGGTTGCTAGCAGTCATTGACGGTTCGTGTGGATACCGTAGAGGAGTCGGATTTCTGTCCGGTTCTTGCTGATTCGGATCATCAGCTGAGTGGAAGATCTCAACCAAACCAGGTATGAAATTTTTGTTATTCGGTTTACCCCATTTCATATGGATCCTCCATTAGTTCTGGGTTTTCCACTGCGCATATTGTCTCTTTGTTTGCATACTCGGTTACTTACAGTGGTAGCGGAGCCTCTTGTGAAACACTAAACCGAATAAGTTTTTTATATTTATGATATGCTATATGTGATATGGCTTGATCATAATTGTATAAGCAACATAACTTGATCATAGTTTATTATGCTTATGTTGATAGCGTGCTTAAACTAGATCATTATGATCCTCATATATGTGATATATTGAAGTTGGTTCTGTTAAAGGTGTTTGACAGCAAGTACTTGATTGGTATATGATAGCAATCAATTTGTACTTCTGGCAGAAAGTCGAATGAGTTTGATAAAGGGGCATAACATCGATGTTTATGGGTAGACATCGATGTTCACTTCGGCCAAGTGGACAAAACATAGATGTTTAATGGTAAACATTGATGTTCTCCTTTGTTGATTATCAGCCGAAAGGTCAAAACATCGATGTTCTCTTTGGTTGATAGTCCGCCGAGGGGTTCAAACATCGATGTTTATGTTCAATCATGAATGTTCTCTTGACCGATTGCGTTTCAAGATGTTTTTGCAGAAACACTGTTCAAACATCGATGTTTAACATGTAAACATCGATGTTCTGAGCATTCGGCCAATTATTTGGAGTTCCAGAAATTGCAAACATCGATGTTTAAGTGTCAACATCGATGTTCTGGACTTCAGAAACTTCAAACATCGATGTTTAAGTGCCAACATCGATGTTCTGAGGATTCGCCAACCCCACGCCAACCCCAAACATCGATGTTTAATTGTCAACATCGATGTTCTGAAGGTTCTGCCAATTAGTTCGAAGTTCTGCATGCTAGATAACATGTTCTTATGTTCTTAATGATATATGAACAACAAGTTGATTGCTTGTTAACATGTTTATCCTTTTATAATCATGTCACATAGCTTGGTGTGTTGATTATAAATGATTGTATATGCGATATATGATCACATGCATGTTATGTATGGAATGAGCACTCATCTTTGCTTAGATCAACACTTGGTAGGTTTGCCAAAGCAAAGTGCCAATTTTTATCCTAGCAAGATGCTAAATATTAAGTTTCTCATGTGTTGCCTTCCATTAATAAGCGCTCATCTATGCTTAGATCAACACTTGGTAGGTTTGCCAAAGCAAAGTGCCAATGTTTATCATAGCAAGGAGCGATGGGATAATTGTAATATCCAAATTGCTTGTTGTGGGTTGAACTTAACTAAGTCATCTCAATAGGATTGGGGACTTAGAGGCAAAGAGTTGAGATAAGTCTATGAGATAGACAAGAACAAGAGTTGTTCACTCAACTATCCAAGAGTTACATGAGAAGTAATTGACAAAGAGTTGTCTACCTAAATAACTATGATATAAGCGATTAGCCAAAGCTAACTTATCTTGTAGTGAAATATGGATCTTTGCCCACTCATTGTCATCTTGATTTATATAGTGGGAGTATCATTTAATAAAATTCCTTGTTAAATGATTGTATACATGACTCTAATTTGTGTGAATTGATCATTGTAGAATTATCATGGCACAAAACACAAGTACTATGTCACTGCGATCAGTCCTTGAGAAGGAAAAACTGAATGAGAATAATTTCCTTAAGTGGCATCGCAATTTGAGGATAGTCCTCAAGCAAGAAAAGAAGTTGTATGTCCTTGAGGGGCCTGTTCCTGTTGAACCGGCACCTAATGCTCCTAGGGCAGAAAGAGATGCTTACAAGAAGCATGATGATGAAGCATTGGATGTTGCTTGCCTTATGCTTATCGCCATGGACTCTGAGCTTCAGAAGCAATATGAGAACTTGGGTGCTTTCGATATGATCGAACACCTGAAAATGCTCTTTGAAGAGCAAGCTAGGCATGAGATTTATGAGACCTCAATAAGGCATTATTCTAATGCAAGATGGCTGAGTAATCACCTGTCAGACCTCATGTGCTCAAAATGATTGGATACATTGAGAGCTTTGAGGGGCTGGGTTTTCCTTTGCAAAGAGAGTTGGCCGTTGATCTAGTCCTGCAATCGTTGCCGAATAGTTATAGCCAATTTGTCATGAATTTCAGCATGAATCATCTTGACAATTCTTTGTCTGAGTTGCTTAATATGTTGGGAGCAGTTGAGCAACAGATGAAGGCTAATAAATCCAATAACATTTTGATGGTTGGAAATAGCAAAGGAAAGGGAAAAGCCAAGTTTAGCAAGAAGAAGAAATGTGCCAAATTGTTTGGTTTATGTGCATCTTCTTGTTCCCATGTGCTGAAACTCAAAGGTGGTATTGCAAAGGAAGGACAATGTTTCCATGGGTGGACCGGGTCGTTTGGGTTGGTTCGGTTCGATAGTTACCAGAATTATTGAACCTGAATTATTGTCCAAAAGGCATGAAAGGATGTGTGGTTTTATATATATGTTGATATATATGATTGAGTTAGTGGAGACATAATCATGTTGATGATTATGACTAAAGTATAGATAATGGAAAACACAATAATGCATGATAAGATGTATGTATGATTAGGTTGGCCATTTTCTATATTAGCTAACATTGGAACATATATGTGATAAATGAAAGAGTGTGTAAAAAGAGCAGATTTTTGAGAGCTCAACACACAACACATCAAACACTCTAGGCTCTCTCTCTCTCAGAATTCTGCAGCTAGCACTGCGACTCGAGAGTGCTCGGGTTAGTGATCGTGTGACGGTTGTTAGCAGTCATCGACGGTTCGTGTGGATACCGTAGAGGAGTCGGATTTGTGTCCGGTTCTTGCTGATTCGGATCATCAGTTGAGTGGAAGATCTCAACCAAACCAGGTATGAAATTTTTGTTATTCAGTTTACCCCGTTTCACATGGATCCTCCATTAGTTCCGGGTTTTCCACTGCGCATATTGTCTCTTTGTTTGCATACCCGGTTACTTACAGAAACTACTCCAACTCTAGCCAAAAGAAAGCTCAAGGCTCTAACTATGTCCGAAACAAGCAAAAGAGTCAAGAAGAGATACTTTACTCACACCCCTACCTGCACTATAGAACTAAATGACTTTGAAGGAATTGGTGTAGTAAAGTTGTTGAGAGATGCTAAGCTCACCACTTTAGTCACTTTGAAGGAACAAGGGTATGAAACATTGATGAAGGATTTCAATGACAACAAGACTGTGGAGTATGGGAATAATGGTCAGCTCACTTGCATCAAAACAAAGATAAAAGGGAATAAGATTACAGTGATAGCCGAGATGATCTCTGACTTGTTGAAGATGAAGCCGGGCAAGATAAAGTTCTATGATTCTGCTTCTGGAACTCCAATTAATATCCCGAGGACCCCTGTCACTCCAAGCAGAATCAGCTTCTTTTTGGGAGTACCAAATCTGGTAATCACAACTCCTTGAAGCAGAGAGAGAGGGCTCTGATGTATACTGTTACTAAGATCATCATGCCAAGGAAGAATTCTCGCACCATGATCTAGAAACTTGATCATTGGATCATTGCTTGTCTTATTGAGAATTCATCTATCTGCTTTGGCACTCTCATTCTCCATCACATGGGCATCTACAAGGATCACTCTCATGGTGCACTCATTACCTTGTTGGCTAAACAGTTGAAGATTAAGCCCACTGCTGAGGACAAGCCGATTAGGCTCAAAGAAACCAATGCTGATACTCTGGTCAAGATGACTATCAAGCCAAATCTGGAAGGGGAATACTCTATGACCAAATCTGGAGCCAGAAAGGATCACAAGCTTGAGGAACTGAATACTTTGGTTACAGGAATGAAGGATGAGATCAGTGAGCTGAAGGAAGAACTTGGTTCCATCAAGAGCCAAATGAAGAAGCTTCAGACCAAGACATTTGAGAAGCCTGACCAAATCGTTGCTGCCCTGACTCAAGATGATTCTGATGAAGATTGATGCTCCATAGAACTGATGCCCTTAGGTCATGCATTGCATTCCCATCTTGATTTTAGCTAAGTACTTTTTATAACTATTCTACCTATGATGCATGAGCATTGAAAACCATTTGAGCTAAGGTGAAAGTTAAACAATTTGAGAAAGGCGAGTTATCCCATAAAATTCACAAAAAGCCTCAAAGAAGAAGATTCCCAATGACTATGAACCTTATTCATTTCAAATGTTAGCTAGGACCCCATGAATGAACAACCCTTGTCGAAGAGGTTTAATGGATGAAGACCCATAAAGCAAAATCAATGGATGAGTAAATACCCCTTCAAAAATAAATGGAGGCGATGTGCCTAGATGTTTGTTCCTAGCTGCCCAAGCAAATCATCTTCAAAATGATGTTATCTACCCCATAGATGCCCCTTTGTCATTGGCTGCTATCCCCATTTCCCCTTTTAGCCTTAACGTTTGCCTACGCCGCCCATGTGGGTTTTCAACCTAGCAGGCTTGTCCTAACTTTTGCCTAGGCTGCCCTTTCGGGTTTTCAACCTAGCGGACCCCCTTTTTCCTTTTTTTTTTTTCTCGTGGGGATAGCAATCATAGGCATAAAATACTAAGATCACAAAGTTTGGGCAAGATGAAGGACGCTCGGGCCGGGTGCACTCGGATGACCATTGAGGAGAAATACTATCAAATTCGGTGAGGGAAACCCAGAATCACATGTCTAAGAGACCGTTGGAGAAATGTGCTTTATGATGACCGGATTCAGAATGAGTTTCTAGGGAGGGATGGACTTGACCAACATCTACAACTTCATGAGCCCAAACTACATGTCCGAGTGAAAGGGGACTTATGACTACAAAAGAGGCCTAAATATAATCAACAGTGTGGCATGTGTATCTAGCAATGACCTCAATCTTTCCATTGAATCGATCTGGAAACCAAGAATTTATAGACCGAGCCCATTGTCAGATTACCTACGTATTTGTGGATATGGTGTCGGATTTGAGATGATGATGTTTTGTGGAAGGCTAAGGATCGTGGGTGTTTGGTAGAATGGTGTTTTGTGGAAGACTGGAGATGGTGGGTGTTTGGCAGAATGGTGTTTTGTAGAAGACTAGAGATGGTGGGTGCTTTTACCAGGGGAACACTTGTCTTCTTCGTTTCAATTTTTCCTTCCCAATTTCATGAAATGAGCACCAAGGGTCATCCTTCCTTTCCTCATTTTTGCTTTTTTTTTTCTTTATATTTTCAACGAGGATGACATCTTCTTTGAGTAGGTGCATTTAGATGGAAATTTCTTAATTTATTTTTTAGAGCAGCATTTGTAAATAAGTGTTCATGGTGGGTGTGATGGGGTCAACATGGTGGGCGGGTTGGATACATGTTTGAAAGTCAAATCAAGTATGTGTTTAAAAGTTGGTGTTAACAAGTGTTTAAAAGTGGCCTGAAGTAAGAATGGTTTACATCAACAAAATCAAAACCCTTTATGAGCCTCTTTTATTTAAAAGAAATCCGATTATACTTGGCGACTTGGATAAATAAATTTATGACGATGGATATGACGGGTGCGATCATACCAGCACTAATGCACCGGATCACATCAGAACTCCGAAGTGAAACGTGCTTGGGCGAGAGTAGTACTAGGATGGGTGACCTCCTAGGAAGTCCTCGTGTTGCACCCCTCTTTTTGCTCCCGCCTCACGGTAACTTGGAACACAATAGCTGGCACGGTTACATTTATTTTAACGTTTCCCACACCCCCCCCCCACCCTAATTTGAAGGCAGATTATGTTTATTTATTTATTTTTCTCTGTTTGAGGGCGGACTTTATTTATTTCAAAGGTTATCCACAAACTTGGGAGGCTAGAGCGAAATGAATTTGGAAGTACGAGTTTTTTCATTAAAAAAAAAAGATAATCAAACTCATTATGAGCGTTTTTTATTTAAAATAAATTCGATTGTACTTGGCGACTTGGATAAATAAATTTACGACGATGGATATGACGGGTGCGATCATACCAGCACTATGCACTGGATCCCATCAGAACTCCGAAGTTTAACGTGCTTGGGCGAGAGTAGTACTAGGATGGGCGACCTCCTAGGAAGTCCTCGTGTTGCACCCCTCTCTTTGCTCCTGCTCGCGGCAACTTGGAACACAATAGCTGGCACGGTTACATTTATTTTAATGTCCTTTTCCCCCCCAATTTGAAGGTGGATTATGTTTATCCCTTTTTATCCTCAATTTTAGGGTGGATTATATTTATTTTTGAAGGTGCTTCACAAATTTGTGCGGCTAGAGAGAAATGAATTTGGAGGAACGAGTTTCTCAATTAAAAAAGAAGATAATCAAACCCTTTATGAACCTTTTTTATTTAATAGAAATCTGATTATACTTGGCGACCTGGACAAATAAATTTATAATGATGGATATGACAGGTGCGATCATACTAGCACTAACGCACCGGATCCAATTAGAACTCTGAAGTTAAATGTGTTTGGGCGAGAGTAGTACGTGGATGGGTGACCTCCTGGAAAGTCCTCGTGTTGCACACCTATTATGCTCCCACCCCGCGGCAACTTATAACACTATAGCTGGTTTTTTTTTCCCCCAATTTGAAGGCAGATTTTGTTTGTTTATTTATTTTCCTCAATTTGAGGGCGGATTATATTTATTCTAAAGGTTTTCAAGGAATTTGCGCGGCTAGATCGAAATGAATTTCGAAGGACAAGCTTTTCCATTAAAAAAGACGATAATCAAACCCTTTATGAGCCTTTTTTATTTAAAACAAATCCGATTATACTTGGCGACTTGGATAAATAAATTTATAACGATGGATATGACGAGTGCGATCATACCAACACTAATGCACCGGATCCCATCAGAACTCCGAAGTGAAACGTGCTTGGGCGAGAGTAGTACTAGGATGGGTGACCTCCTAGGAAGTCCTCGTGTTGCACCCCTCTTTTTGCTCCCGCCTCGCGGTAACTTGGAACACAATAGCTGGCACGGTTACATTTATTTTAACGTTTCCCACCCCCCCCCCTACCCTAATTTGATGGCAGATTATGTTTATTTATTTATTTTCCTCAATTTGAGGGCGGATTTTATTTATTTCAAAGGTTTTCCACAAACTTGCGAGGCTAGAGCAAAATGAATTTGGAAGTACGAGTTTTTCCATTAAAAAAAAGATATTCAAACCCTTTATGAGCGTTTTTTTATTTAAAATAAATTCGATTATACTTGCCGACTTGGGTAAATAAATTTATGACGATGGATATGATGGGTGCGATCATACAATCACTAATGCACCGGATCCCATCAGAACTCCGAAGTTATACGTGCTTGGGCGAGAGTAATACTAGGATGGCTGTTCTCCTGGGAAGTCCTTGTGTTGCACCCCTATTTTTGCTCCCGCCTCGCGGTAACTTGGAACATAATAGCTGGCACGGTTGCATTTATTTTAACATTTCGCCACACCCCCCCTCCCCCCCCCCCCATCCCCCCCAATTTGAAGGCGGATTATGCTTATTTGTCTATTTTCCTAAATTTGAGGGTGGATTATATTTATTTTATAGGTTTTCCACAAATTTGTGCGGCTAGAGTGAAGTGAATTTGGAAGAACGAGTTTTTTCATTTAAAAAAAGACAATCAAACCCTTCATGATTCTCTTTTATTTAAAAGAAATCCGATTATACTTGGCCACTTGGATAAATAAATTTATGACTACGAATATGATGGCGTGCGATCATACCAGCACTAATGCATTGGATCCCATCAGAACTCCGAAGTCAAATGTGCTTTGGCGAGAGTAGTACTAGGATGGGTCACCTCCTAGGAAGTCCTCATGTTGCACTCCTCTATTTGCTCCCTCCCCGCGGCAACTTGGAACACAATAGCTAGCACGGTTAGAATTATTTTAACGTTTTTCCCACCAATTTGAAGGCAGATTATGTTTATTTATTTATTTTCCTTAATTTGAGGGCGTTTTCCACAAAATTGTGAGGCTAGAGTGAAATGAATTTTGAAGAACGAGCTTTTCCATTAAAAAAGAAAATAATCAACCCTTTATGAGCCTCTTTTATTTAAAAGGAATCCGATTATACTTGGCGACTTGGATAAATCAATTTATGACGTTGGATATGACGGGTGCGATCATTCCAGCACTAATGCACCGAATTCCATCAGAACTCCAAAGTCCAACTTGCTTGGACGAGAGTAGTACTAGGATGGGTGAGCTCCTGGGAAGTCCTCGTGTTGCACCCCTTTTTTTGCTCCCGGCTCGGGGCAACTTGGAATACAATAGCTGGCACGGTTACATTTATTTTAACGTTCTTTTCCCCCAAAATTTGAAGACGGATTATGTTTATTCATTTATTTTCCTCAATTTGAGGGCGGATTATATTTATTTTATAGGTTTTCCACAAATTTGTGAGGCTAGAGCGTAATGAATTTGGAAGAACGAGCTTGTCGATTAAAAAAGAAGATAATCAAACCTTTTATAAGCCTCTTTTATTTAAAAGAAATCCGATTATACTTGGCGACTTGGATAAATAAATTTATGACGATGGATATGACAGGTGCGATCATACCAGCACTAATGCACCGGATCTCATCCGAAACACCACCGAAGTCAAACGCGCTTCGGCTAGAGTTGTACTAGGATGGTTGACCTCCTGGGAACTCCTCGTGTTGCACCCCTCTTTTTGCTCCCGCCCGCGGCAACTTGGAACACAATAGCTGGCACGTTTACATTTATTTAACGTTTTTTTCCTCCCCCAATTTGAAGGCGGATTATGTTTATTCATTTTTTTCCTCAATTTTAAGGTGGATTACATTTATTTTTAAAGGTTTTCCACCAATTTGCGCGGCAAGAGCGAAATGAATTTGGAAGAATGAACTTTTCCATTAAAAAAGAAGATAATCGAACCCTTTATGAGCCTTTTTTATTTAATAGAAATCCGATTATACTTGGCGACTTGGATAAATAAATTTATAACGATGGATATGACAAGTGCGATCATACCAGTACTAATGCACCAGATCCTATCAGAACTCCGAAGTTAAACGTGTTTGGGTGAGAGTAGTACTAGGATGGTGACCTCTTGGAAAGTCCTCGTGTTGCACACTTCTTTTTGCTCCCGCCCCGCGGCAACTTAGAACACCACAGCTGGCACGGTTACACTTTATTTTAACATTTTTCCCCCCAGTTTGAAGGCGGATATTGTTTGTTCATTTATTTTTTACAATTTTGCACGGCTAGATCGAAATGAATTTGGAGAACAAGCTTTTCTATTAAAAAGAAGATAATCAAACCCTTTATGAGCCTTTTTTTTTAAAAGAAATCCGATTACACTTGGCGACATGGGTAAATAAATTTATGACGATGGATATGACAGGTGCGATCATACCAGCACTAATTGTAGCGCCCCGGATTTTCATAAATTAATTTACGGAAATTTTTGAAATTTTTATTCCAATTTTGCCCTTGAGAAATTTCCGGATTTTTGGGCTTGGAAATAAATTATTTTTCCTTGGAAATGACAATTTTAAGTTGGTACGGTTCTTGGTTCGGGTTCCGTGGAAAACGAATTCGAGATCGGGGTGAAACGCGAAGTTTATCCTAGTTTCAATCGAAACTACGAAGTTTTGAAACAGTGAAAAAAAAAAAAGGGACGCGTTGACCAGCAGGGGTGTTGACCGCGCCTAAGTGGAACGACAGGTCGTCCACTAGGGCGGCCAAACCCTAGCCGCTCCCCTCCTTCTTTTTCTTTTCTCTTCTTTTTCTTTCTCCCTTCTTCCTCTCTTTCTCTCCCGCCGCCGACTCCCTCCTTCTTCTCTCTCTCTCTCCTCTCCTCTCCTCTCCTACTACTCCCTCTCCAAATCGATCCCTGTCGTTCCCTAAACACGAACCGCCGCCACTGTCGTCTACTACGGAGAACCCGAGGGTGCCTCGGATTGTGTGCGTGTCTTGGGCTCGGGAGGGCTGAGCTGCTGCGTCGTCGTCGTCGCCGCCCACCGTCGGGTCTCCGGCCTGTTGTCGAAGCAAGGGTTCCAAGGAGGAGGCTTTTGGGCTCGGGTGAGTCGGAGTCGGGTGCGTGGACGCGACCAAGGGCCGCCGCCTGCGTTTCCGGGTAAGCCCCATCGTCTCTTTCTCTTTTCCTTTTCTGTTGCTTGGCCGAGTTTGTGCTAACTTGGTCGCTGTTGTGTCGTCTCGGGTCGGATTGGTGGCCGACGTGTGTGTGTGGTGTTGTTTCCGACAGTGGGTCGCCGGGTTACTGTTGAGTGTGTGGGTGCGTGGTTGCGTGTGTCGGTCGGCAGTGGCTGTGTAGAACCGGTGGTGGCGAGTCCTTTCCGGGCAGGGAGGTTGCAGGCTCGGATTTTGGGTGTGTTGGACAGTGGGCACTCGAATTCCGGGTAAGGATCCATTCTGTGATTTTCTTTTTAATTCGTTTTATGGATCTGTTGGGTGTTGTGCTGTGTAATTGTTTGCTGTGAGGTGAATATGGGTTGGATGTTTTGTTTCTGGCAGTTTGGGTGAATTCTGGCAAGGTCACCGGAATGCGGCGAGGCTCGGGAATTTTCCGGCGAGGGCTTGGGTTTTGTTCCGGCAAGACAGGTTGTTCCTTCGGCAAATCTTGGTATTGTTCCGATGATGTCATGTACTTAATCCCTCATTCATGGCATGTAATAATTAACGTGTACTCATGACTTAATTGGACGACCTTTGGACTTGGGTAACGGGCTTTAAGCCCAACTTCATAATGGGCTTTAGCTCGGGATTCGGTTTTGGACTTAGATGGGCTTTAGGCCCGGGAACTCGTTAAGGACATAATGAATGGGCCATAAGCCCGGGTATTATTTATGGACTTAGTTGGGCTTAAGCCCGGAGCACCTTAGGTTCCAATCTCTTTGGAGTTACCCTTTTGGGCTTAGACCCTGAAATTACTTAACCGGGTAGATTGGGTCAGGTTCTATTCAGTTGAACATATTAATATCATGCATGCACTGCTTATTGTGATTGTTTGTAATTTATTGTGTGTGCCGGTATTTAGGCACGGGTAATACCTCGGGAGCTGGAGGATCTGTCTTGGGGAAAGCTCCACAGGAAAATCGTCGTTGAGGTGACTTTATAAGTCTTTTTATGTTTGTATGCATGAGCTTGTTTGATTGGTCTGTTTGAGTTGCATGCCCTGTTTGCTAACATGCTGTGATCGGTATTGTGTGCCTATGTGTCACTATTGTTGGATGAGCATGACTTTCAGTTTGTTATGGAATATAACATATGGAGTGATTTTGGGTGATTTGGGTGATGTACTGTGGGTCGGAGACCCGGATACTTGATTGAGTTGATAATTCACACAACCCTGTTAAATCACAGCTCTTGGCACACTTGAACTCATCATTTATGAATAAGAATAATGTAAAGTAGAAGATATGCTACTGTGTGCTGATGACCGGTTGGTTCGAGCGAGAATTGATACCCCTCGGGTTTGCATGCGGGATAGCATGGTATATGCGGTTTAGCATATGGGTCTGTGATGACCGGTTTTACCTCCCTCCTTCTACCTCCCTCTTTCTCTCTGTCTCTCTCTCTCTCTCTATGGATATGTTTGGGCTTCATGCCTGGTTATATTGGGCTTATGCCTGGTTATCTCATGAGACGGGACCGAGCTCGACGCACACAGTAAGGGGCCCTGAATAATAAATATAATAAGAAAACTCAACACACAACAGATGGAGAATATAAATTGATTGCTAGTTTGCTGTTGGCAAGTTAGTACTGGTGGTTGTGTGTTTGCTTGTGTTTGTTTCTCTTCTTTCCTTTCGAACTTGCTTTGCACACCTACATAACTAGATTTATACTGCTCACTGAGTAGGCGACTCACATAATCGCCAATGTTGTTTTTTTTCAGACTCTTAGTTAGCGTGCAGTCTCTTTCTTCTTTTCCGGAGTACGGACGTGGATATCCCAGCAGGTAGCTGTGCTTCATCTCCCGGTTGGATCCATAGAGCCGACATGCATATCATATACTTTGCTTGTTTTATATTTTATCTTGACTTCCGCTGCATTGGATTTTATTTAGATGTCATTATTGACTTTGATTACATTATCGGCGGGTTGTCGGGATTTGATATTTGATGATGTTTCGGCAGGATGTCGGGTTGACTTATGGCTTGTTAAGCCGGTTTGTTTTTTTGTTCTTTATGACATCTCGATTTATTAAGATTGTAGGATAATGTTTTGGTATTGGATTTCGTGTCCTGGGCTTAGGGGCATTTTGGTAAATTCTTTTGGATTTAGTATTTTATTTGTAAAATTGGGACACGGGTGTTTCAGCTTGGTAGCGGAGCATGCTTCAGATCCATGGTTTTATAAGTGTTTTAAATTTTGTTTTCAGAGTGGATTCTATGTTTAAGCCTGTTTCCGGATTTATAACTTTAAAGTGTTTTTGACCCATTTGCATTCATATAGGCGTTGATATGGATCACCAGGGATAGCACAATGCTGAGGATGACACCGCTACTCATGTCTCCGACAATGTGTCGGTGATGCAGGTTCCCGTGGATCAGGGGAACAATAATGCAACAGGGAATAATGCTGCAGGTGGAGGAGAACAGAATGTTGAGCCGCCTCTACCAACTGTTGTGGACCCAGCGTTCCAGCAGTATCAGGCCTTTCTGCAGTGGCAACAGTTCCAGCAGTTTCAGCGGGGTGCCCAACCGCTAGCACCTGCTGCGGCAGGTGGTATGGAGAGCGGGTATAAGCATATGGATAAGTCTGCGGTCAAGGAATTCTCTGATGAAGAGGGCAAAGCCAAGGAGTTTGATGATTGGTTCCGCCAGGTGGAGAATGTTCTGGAGAAGTTCACTTGTGCACCTGAGCAGAGGGCTCGATTTGCGGCACACAAGTTCACGGGATATGCATTGACATGGTGGCAGGAACTTGTGGCCAACCTACCGAAGCCTGTGGAGATGCCATGGGAGGATTTCAAGGAGAAATTCTACAAGGAGTTTCTCACTGTTGGTTTTCTGGAGGAGCAGAAAAAGCAGTTTTTTGAGGTGAAGCAGGGACTAGAGGAGACTGTGTCAGCCTTCAGGATCCGGTTCAGCATCCTTTTCTCTTATGCTAGGGAGTTTGTGCCCGATGAGGTGACAAAGTGTAGGCAGTTTGTTAACGGCTTACACACAGAGTTGGCGTTAGCTGTGGCTGGTGGAGGGCACAAGACTTGGGAGGCAGTTTATGAGGCTGCTTTTGATGCTGAGAGAGTTCAGTTGATCGGGAAGGAGGCTCGGACAGCCGAGCAGAGGAAGCAATCATCTGCTTCAGGACAGACAAGGCAGTATTCTGATGCCGGAGGTGCAGATTATTCTTATAGACAGGGTTCTTCTTACCAGGGTTCGAAGAAGTCCCGAGGGCAGAGCTATCAGGGGAGACCAGGCAAATCCTCGGGAGGACGGTCCTATCAGTCTGGATCTCAGGGACTGGGTTCCTCAGCACGATTCTCAGGTACATGCTGGTATTGCAATAAGCCGGGACACCAGAAGTCATCTTGTTACAAGTGGATTAAGGATAGTGGTGGCAGTGGTTCCCAGTATACAGTACAGAGTTCTATGGCTTGTGGTGTTGTTTCTTCTAGTCCGAACAGGGGTGGCGGACTGCAGGGTCGAGGTCGCGGGGGTTTTGGAGTTTCAAACCGCGGGGGTGCGACTCAGTCTGCTGCAGCTCCCAGGGTTTATGCCATTACCCGGGAGGAGGCTGCTGATGGTCTAGAGGTTATAGCAGGTACATTTATGGTTTTTGGTCAGTATGCACATGCTTTAGTTGATCCAGGCTCAACACATTCTTTTGTATCACGTGTATTCATGACCACTCATAACATAGATGATGATAACCTTAGTAGACCCCTGAGAGTCGGTTTATCCACAAGTGATATAGTAGTTGTTGATCGAGTTTGTAGGGATGTATCAATAGAGTATGATAGTGAGAGTTTTCCTTCTGATCTTGCTGTCATGGACCTGGGAGAGTTTGATGTTATCTTAGGCATGGATTGGTTGTCCAGACACCAGGCAGTAGTTGATTGTCGGGCAAGGGAAGTGTCTTTGTCTTCTCTATTGGGGCGTAGATTGGTGTTCGTTGGAGAGCGAAGAGCCCTATCGGCGTGTTGCATCTCGACCATCAAAGCTTTCAGGATGATCCGAGAGGGCTGTGATGCATTTCTAGCTCATGTGGTCGATTCTTCGGTACCAGTACCTGGAGTGGAGGATATTCCAATTGTTCGGGAGTTCCTCGACGTATTTCCTGATGATTTACCTGGGTTGCCTCCGGAGCGGGAGGTGGAGTATAAAGTTGACTTGGTACCGGGAGTTGCACCTATTTCTACACCGCCCTACAGGGTGGCTCCGACAGAACTTCAGGAGTTGAAGAAACAACTGGAGAAGTTGTTGGATAAGGGTTTCATTAGACCGAGCATCTCACCTTGGGGTGCCCCGGTCTTGTTTGTGAAGAAGAAGGATGGCAGTATCCGGATGTGTGTGGACTATAAACAGTTGAACAAGGTGACTGTGAAGAACAAGTTGCCTAGGATCGATGACTTGTTCGATCAGTTGCAGGGTGCATCTGTATTCTCGAAGATTGACTTGCGATCTAGTTACCATCAGGTTCGGATTGCAGAGCAAGACATACCAAAGACTGCATTCCGCACTCGATATGGTCATTATGAGTTTGTGGTTGTCCCATTTGGTCTGACGAATGCACCGACAGTGTTCATGTGTATGATGCAACAGATCTTCCATGAATTTCTAGACCGGTTTGTGGTAGTGTTCATTGATGATATTCTGGTCTACTCGAGTAGTAAGGCCGAACATGAGGACCACTTGAGACAGGTTTTGCAGAGGTTAAGAGAAGAACAACTCTAAGCCAAGCTCAGCAAGTGTGAGTTTTGGTTGGATGAGGTCGCGTTTCTTGGGCATATTGTGTCCGGTGAGGGCATTAAGGTGGATCCGGCCAAGATTAAGGCAGTCATAGATGGGGAGCCACCGAAGAGGGTATCGGAGATACGGAGTTTTCTTGGACTTGCCGGTTACTACCGAAGGTTCATTGAGGGTTTTTCATTAATAGCGGGTCCCATGACTAAGCTGTTGAGGAAAGACTGTACTTTTGCTTGGGATGACCGTTGTCATAATAGTTTTGAGGAGTTGAAGAGTCGGTCGACTTCTGCATCGGTTTTGACTGTTCCGAGACCCGGAGTGGAGTACACGGTGTTCAGTGATGCTTCTGGTCTGGGCTTGGGATGTGTTTTGATGTAGGAGGGTCAGGTGATTGCTTATGCCTCCAGGCAGTTGAGAACTCACGAGAGGAACTATCCGACCCATGATCTGAAGTTAGCTGCTGTGGTCTTTGCTTTGAAAATCTAGAGACACCATCTGTATGGTGAGAAGTGTCGGATTTTCACGGATCACAAGAGTTTGAAGTACATCATGACCCAAAGGGAGCTTAATATGAGGCAGAGACGCTGGATTGAGCTTCTGAAGAATTATGATTGTACCATCGAGTACCATCCAGGCAAGGCCAATGTTGTTGCAGATGCATTGAGCCGGAAGAGAGTGGTTTCTGCAGATGAGGACCCGGTTTCTTATGCTTTACCTTCCTTGGTGGAGCTGAGGTCGTTGGATGCACAGTTGGAGGTGGATGTTACTGGGGCGTTGCTTGCCAGTTTGAGCATCTGGCCGACCTTGCGGGATAAGATCATGGAGTTGCAATATGGGGATCCTCATTTAGCAGAGTTGCGGGATAAGGCTCTCGGTGCAGAGAGTTCTAGTTTCTATGTCCGGGAGGATGGTGCTTTGATGATCGGTGATCGGTTGTGTGTTCCGGATGTCGATGACATGAGGAGATGGATCATGGCTGAAGCGCATAATGTGCCATATGCTATGCATCCGGGTAGCACCAAAATGTACCAGAACTTGAAGATTCATTATTGGTGGCCTGGGATGAAGAAGGATGTTGCAGAGTTTGTGGCTCATTGTATGACTTGTCAGCAGGTGAAATCCGAGCATCAGGATCCTGCCGGTAAGTTAAGATCTTTGACTATTCCGCAGTGAAGTGGGAGCAGATCACTATGGACTTTGTGATCGGGTTACCGAGGACCCGGGTCGACATGATGCCATCTGGGTCATTGTTGACAGGTTGACCAAGTCAGCTCGTTCCTACCGATTCAGCAGACGGATGCAAAGGATAAGCTGGCGAGGTTGTATGTTTCGGGTATTGTCCGTCTACATGGAGTTCCACTACCCTTTGTGTCGGGCAAGGATCCGAGGTTTACTTCCCCCTTCTGGAAGAGCTTACAGTCAGCTTTGGGTACTAAGCTGAATTTCAGTACTGCATTCCATCCGCAGACCGATGGGCAGTCGGAGAGGACTATACAGACCTTGGAGGACTATTCAGTGGTTCTTGGGATGAGACATTACCGTTAGTTGATTTTGCCTATAACAACGGGTATCACTCCAGTATCGGTATGGCGCCTTGTGAGGCTTTGTATGGACTGAAGTGTCGTAGTCCGATTTGTTGGGATGAGGAAGGTCCGAGACAGGTGGTTGGTCCGGACCTAGTTCAGGAGACTGTTAATCAGATCGAGGTGGTTAAGCAGTGCATGAGAGCTGCTCAGGACCGGCAAAAGAGTTTTGCCGATAAGCATCGTCGGGAGAAGGAGTACAGTGTAGGTGACAAAGTTTTCCTCCGTGTGGCTCGCTGGAGAGGTGTTATCCGGTTTTGGAGGAAGGGCAAGTTGAGCCCTCGTTATATTGGTCCATATGAGATCATGGAGCGGATTGGTCCGCTGGCCTACAGGTTAGCTTTACCGGAGGAGCTATCGCGCATACATGATGTATTCCATGTTTCGATGCTGAGGCGTTGTCGGTCTGATCCTAGTCATGTTGTATCCCCGACAGAGGTGGAGGTTTCTGAGGATTTGATCTATGTGGAGGAGCCGGTTGAGATTCTAGCTCGGGAGGAGCGACAGTTGAGGAGTCGTGTTATTCCGATGGTTCGGGTTAGGTGGAGCCGTCATTCTCCGAATGAGGCTACTTGGGAGGTTGAGTCCCATATGAGAGAGCAGTATCCACATCTGTTTTGATTTTCATATCTTGTAATTTCAAGGACGAAATTTTCTTAAGTGGGGTAGAACTGTAACGCCCCGGATTTTCATAAATTAATTTACGAAAATTTTTGAAATTTTTATTCCAATTTTGGCCTTGAGGAATTTCCGGATTTTTGGGCTTGGAAATAAATTATTTTTCCTTAGAAATGTCAATTTTAAGTTGGTATGGTTCTTGGTTCGGGTTCCGTGGAAAGGGAATTCGAGATCGGGGTGAAACGCGAAGTTTATCCTTGTTTCAATCGAAACTACGTAGTTTTGAAATAGTGAAAAAAAAAGGAAGGACGCGTTGACCAGGCAGGGGGTTTTGACCGCGCCTAAGTGGAACGACAGGTCGTCCACTATGGCGGCCAAACCCTAGCCGCTCCCCTCCTTTTTCTTTTCTCTTCTTTTTCTTTCTCCCTTCTTCCTCTCTTTCTCTCCCGCCGCCGACTCCCTCCTTCTTCTCTCTCTCTCTCCTCTCCTCTCCTCTCCTACTACTACCTCTCCAAATTGATCCCTGTCGTTCCCTAAACACTAACCGCCGCCACCATCATCTACTACGGAGAACCCGAGGGCGCCTTGGATTGTGTGTGTGTCTTGGGCTCGGGAGGGCTGAGCTGCTGCGTCGTCGTTGTCGCCGCCCATTGTCGAGTCTCTGGCCTGTTGTTGAACCAAGGGTTGCAAGGAGGAGGCTTTTGGGCTCGGGTGAGTCGGAGTCGGGTGCGTGGACGCGACGAAGGGTCGCCGCCTGCGTTTCCGGGTAAGCCCCGTCGTCTCTTTCTCTTTCCCTTTTCTGTTGCTTGGCCGAGTTTGTGCTAACTTGGTCGCTGTTGTGTCATCTCAGGTCGGATTGGTGGCCGGCGTGTGTGTGTGGTGTTGTTTCTGGTAGTGGGTCGCCGATGTTGCTGTTGAGTGTGTGGGTGCGTGGTTGCATGTGTCGGTCGGCAGTGGCTGTGTAGAACCGATGGTGGCGAGTCCTTTCCGAGCAGGGAGGTTATCGGCTCGGATTTTGGTTGTGTTGGACAGTGGGCACTCGAATTCCGGGTAAGGATCCATTCTGTGATTTTCTTTTTAATTCGTTTTATGGATCTGTAGGGTGTTGTGTTGTGTAATTGTTTTCTTTGAGGTGAATATGGGTTGGATGTTTTGTTTCTGGCAATTTGGGTGAATTCCGACAAGGTCACCAGAATCTGGCGAGGCTCGGGAATTTTCCGGCGAGGGCTCGGGTTTTGTTCCGACAAGACGGGTTGTTCCTTCGGCAAATCTTGGTATTGTTCCGATGATGTCATGTACTTAATCCCTCATTCATGGCATGTAATAATTAACGTGGGTGTAATTGTTGTATCGGGAATTATCGAGTTTTTAGTGGAATACCGTGTGCTGAGATGTGAGTGTGTGTAGCCGGGAATTTACCGAAACGGGTAGAACCTTAGGCCGGGAACATTTGGGCTCGGGAATGACCTTAGAACGGTGTTTAGGAAAAACCGGGTCCACGCCCAACTAACTGACCTAAAAGAACTTGAGACTTTGATGGACCTTAAAATATGGGCTTGAGGCCCAATGACTTAATTGGACGACCTTTGGACTTGGGTAACGGGCTTTAAGCCCAACTTCATAATGGGCTTTAGGCTCGGGATTCAGTTTTGGACTTAGATGGGCTTTAGGCGCGGGAACTCGTTAAGGACATAATGAATGGGCCATAAGCCCGGGTATTATTTATGGACTTAGTTGGGCTTAAGCCGGGAGCACCTTAGGTCCCATTCTCTTTGGAGTTACCCATTTGGGCTTAGACCCTGTGATGTGGTCAATCCTGCAAGTGCACAGAATCGTCGTGGTACTCAAGGTCGTATCCACAGAGACTAGGCAAGATATCAATCGATTCAATCTAATGGAAAAGAAAATAAATGAAGAGAAACAATATTGAAATTGAAGATTGATAAGAGAGCAAATGGCGAATTGAATGTAAAGAGAAGAGAAAGTAGAAATGACAATGAAAATGATAAACAAAGTAGCAATGATAAAAGGCCTAGATCATTCGGGAATTCACCGCCCTTCCTTTGCTATGGATCAATGTACTATTGAAAGCTGCATCCAAACACATGAATTTTGATGGGTAGCAACCTATAATGAAACTATCCGCTTTCGCTAGTCTAGTCTCGTCTCAAAGAGTCACCTAATCACTTTCGTCAATTAGATTACCTCTAGGAGCAATGAAGTTCGTTGTTGCTACTGATTCCACGATAACCTAAACCCTTTCAGCATTTAGATTAGAGATGATTGATGATTTTCGGATAATAGACTTCTCCTCTCGGTACTTCACCTATTACCTAAAAGTTGCAATAAAGCTGGCCACTTCCTTAAAGCAAGAAATAAGCTCACAACAATCAATCAAAATTACTTTGTGAATGAATTGCAACAAATGGTACATCAAACCATAGCAAATTTAGGGTAGGCTACATCCCTATGATCTAGAATGAAAAATTAGTTCATGAATGAACTTGAAACAACAAATGAAAATGGGAAAGACATGGTTTCCTCACAACAATCTCAAAAGAAAATGAAAGGAAAACAACTTGAGCAGATTTTTTTGGTTTCAAGGTGTGTGAATGTGTTGCTCCTCCCCCTTCAGCTCTCACCCTTTTATAGTGCTTCTTCACTAGTTGGATAGCTTGGAGATGACATACTTTAGGGTCCTTTAGCTACCAAATTCGTGCTGGAAAGGGCCTCAATGGTGGAGGCATTGCTGGTGGGGTGGTTGTAATGGATGGGTTGTCACTTGCCTTTCCACCCTAGCATGAATATTCCTTCTCTTTTGCATGTGCTGATGGTTGAGCTTTCTTTCCAGGAAATTATGTTGCTTTCTAGGCTGTTTTATTCTCCTTGAATGCCTTCCAAGTCGTCCAATTTGATTATCCAACAAAGCATGTCCTTTGGTTGCCATGATGCTCTTCTAGAAGGGGTCACATGATTGGCAACATATGACCCGAGACTTGCAAGCACTTTTGGAACCTGTAGACAGCCGAATTAGACTTTGAGATATTCTACAAAGTTGTAGATAATTCCTTTATCTTTCTTTTCATATAAAGAACTCCAAAATTGGACTTGTGTAGTAGGAGTTATGATGAAAACACCGAGGCAGGGTCGGTGGCCAGTGCAGGATTCCTGCACGCCTGGACTGAATTGAATTAATTACTGCTCCTAATCCACAAGGCCAAAAATTATGAACTTTATATCACTGGAAAGATATGGATGTCTACTTTCATCTCCAACTGGTTTCATGTTAATTGGACTTCTGAGGCGTCTGAAATCGGCCAAAGAGTGAACTGTGCTCAAGTTTCTGCCCGGTTTCCAGTTTTGGCCGAAATTGATCGTTCTCGGTAGCGAAGAGGGACGATTTTACACCTGAAAACATAATTGTTAGTTCAAGCAATTTATTCAACAATAAAACAAAGAAAGATAAGTAAATGCATGATTTTTATTCAAAATAATAATAATAAAGAAGTTTTCATGCCTTTAATACTATGTGAAATATGTGCACATCAAATACCCTCACACCTAAACTTTTGCTTGTCCCCAAGCAAAACAAATCTTAACCATGGTGAAAATGATATGCACTGATTTCTTTTCTCAATTCTGATCCAATGTGACTTGCTTATAATTAACTTGTTCCGTAGACTAAATAGAGACATGTAGATCAAAAGTAAATCAAGGCACTTTACTCAGCTAAGTTTAACAAAGAAGTCAAAGATCAAATTTCCGCACAGGATTATACTAGTCAGTCCTTCTTTGGTATGCTCTTGATCAATAAGAGGTGTTTGAACATCCCATATGCACATCCAAGGTTTCCACTTCCACTAATGGACACAATTCTTGAACTTAAGATCATTAGGTCTTTAAGGGTTGTAATGGGGCAAGGTCGGTGTATCAACAAGGGGTAAAGGTAGACAAAGTATCTGTTGAAGTTGTGCATCAAATTTCCTCCTAAAGTTGAATTTCCTTTTGCTTCATACTGACTGTGATGTTGTCTTCAGATCTTTTTTTTTTTTTTTTTTTTTCTCTTTTTTTTTTCAATAGCGATCATACGCTTGTGTTTGTTAGATTTTAATGAACTACAGCGATGACCACAATGTAGTGAAGAAATGCAAAAGACCCCCGTATGTTGGTGGGATTAGGTGCATGACTGCAAATTTTGTTCTCCTCCTTGCAGCAAGTTCAGTCAACTTTCTTTCAATGAGCAATACTAGTAATAGGAGGTTAGACATCATCAACTTAACAGACAAAAGGGTAGGATAAATCAAGGAAAATTATGCTGATCAGGCACATGATGGTCACTTAATTGGCTACTAAGGCGTGAAAGGTGGTTGATGTGGGTATAGAAGAAAACATTTAACCATCATACTAGGCTCAAAGTGGTGAACTAGGGATAATGTGATCACGGGTTGGCCAAGGTTTATATGTGGTGAAATTCAAGGATGGCCTAACTCATTTCTCAAATCAAGGTTGTGTCTAAATTTCGCCTTGGTAAAAACGATGGATGTGTTCTAGAACTGTGCAATTAAATGCAATTGAAACACCTCAATTAATTTTTAAAAAGCTAAGAGCAAACCAAATCCTTAGGACATCTTCCTAGTGATCTTGTTTAGAAATCCAAACTTGTCTTTTATCAAACCAATATGAGCTAGGTGACTTGAAAACCTTTATCACAATGTCTCTTTATAGGCCATATAAAGAACAAATTCAATCCAATCAACAAAGTCCTATTGTTTCAGAATTGATCAAGAAGAGTAAAGGCGTGAATGGAAAAACAAAACAAATGCAAAACAACAAATGCAATCTTTTCCTCAATGAATTGAAATGCAATCTGAATAAAAAGAAAAATTCAAAACATAATGAGAAAGAATAGAATGATAATGTGAATGACAAGATGCATAACAACTAGCTTTATGTTTTGAAGCATCAAATATAAAAAGTTTGAGTTTAGGAATGCTTCTCTATTTGTCGTGAAGTCATCATGCTCCTTGGTTTCGGCCACTTGATCTTCTTTCCTCGGGTTGCCTCCCGAATAGCGCTTCTTTAACGTCTTTTAGCTGGACATGAGGCTTGTTAAGACATAGGCGGATTTGCTAGTGACAAAGTCACTTGGTCACCAATTCTGTCATCCGTTTTGAACAGCTTGAGGCGCTGTCCATTGACTTTGAATGGCTCTGATTCTCCATTGGTGATCTCCACAGCTCCATGGGGAAAGCTCTGAATCACAGTGAATGGTCCGGACCACCTGGATCGAAGTTTTCCGGGAAAGAGCTTCATTCTAGAATTGAAGAGAAGCACTTTGTCTCCTGGATGGAACTCTTTCTTCAAAATATGTTTGTCATGCCATTTCTTTGTTCTCTCCTTGTAGATGCGGGAGTTCTCATAAGCTGCAAGGCGCAACTCCTCCAACTCATTAAGCTGCAAAAAGCGTTGTTCTCCTGCTGCCTTCATGTCTAAATTGATGTTCTTGATAGCCCAATAGGCTTTGTGCTCAAGTTCAACGGGCAAGTGGCATGCTTTTCCATACACAAGTCGGTAGGGAGTGGCTCCAAGAGGGGTCTTGTAGGCTGTCCTATATGCCCAAAGGGCATCATCGAGTTTGAGGGCCCAATCCTTGCGAGTTTGTCCTACCGTCTTCTCCAAGATTTGCTTGATTTGTCGGTTGGAGACCTCTACTTGCCCACTTGTTTGGGGATGGTAGGATGTTGCCACCTTATGAGTGACTCCATATTTCTTCAAGAGGTCAGCAAACTTCTTGTTGCAAAAGTGGGAACCTCCATCACTTATAATGGCTCTTGGGACTCCAAATCTAGTGAATATGTTCCTTTTCAAGAACTTAGTCACCACATCAGCCGTGTTTGTTGGTGAGGCGATTGCTTCCACCCATTTTGAGACATAGTCCACTCCAACTAGGATGTATTCATTCTTCCAGGAAGATGGGAAAGGGCCCATGAAATCAATTCCCCAAACATCAAATACTTCCACCTCTAATATGCCGGTTTGAGGCATCTCATTTCTTTGAGAAACATTCCCGGTTCTTTGGCATTGATTGCATGCATCAACAAAATGCTTGGCATCCCGAAAAAGTGTTGGCCAATAAAAACCAGATTGCAACACTTTTGCTGCTGTCTTGTCAGCTTCATGGTGTCCTCCATATGGTGAATTATGGCAGCAAGTAAGGATTGTAAGTTTCCCTAAAGCTATTATGACATTCATAATATGCACAACATGCAGCGGAAGTAAGGGAAACAACCAAGAACCACATGTGAAGCAACATAAACCGTATAACAAAATTACATACCTGGAAGATTAGGATCTTTCACCTAACTCGTGAATGGAATCAGCAAGAGCAAAACAACAGCCTGGCTCCTCTACGGTATCCACACGAACCGTGATTGGCTTCGAATCGTCACACGAATCAAGCCTCGAGCACTCCCGGACTGGGTGCTAGCAGCAGTAAACCGGAAGCTAAGTGTTTTGGGTGTTTTGGTGTTCTTCTTTTCTTTCACAAAGAAGAAGAAGAAGAGAGGTGTGTTTTTCTCTGAACTGCTGAAGCCAAAAATGTTCAGAGAGCTCCAAGTGAGGAAGAGGATGATCTGATTTCCATAGTGCTCAACCCCACTCACCATTATGCATTAGACAATTAGGCATAATGGCCAACCAAGTGGACCAAAGTGATGACTAGCAATCAGATAAAACACACCACACACACTCTTGTCTGGTCAATAATACAGATATTATTGTCCCAAAACGACCCTGGTTCAACCATGGTCCAACCACGGTCCAACCACACCCGGTCCAACCATGGTTCAACCACTTGCCCGAATCAACGGTTCTTTGTGTGTGACCCTGTAGGCACTTGTAACGTCCGGAAATAATTGTAAAATTCTCATTTTACAATTATAAGCAAAGAGCGGCGTCTAGCAACACATCATTGCTACCCGAACGACAAGATCAGTACTGATTCTCTATGCCTCGGAATATGTCATCGTCCCTTCGTCCCATTATCTAGATCAAACACGAGACATGGAATATGTCAATCTCGTATATGTTTAATCTATGTTTCTTGAT